>JAUMHQ010000083.1:11365796-11377275 GCA_032361165.1 Enteromius paludinosus
TCAGTTTACGCATGATTACATGATATAACTTTTTAAATACTGTATCCTAAGTTGTGGATAATTAAGCTATATATCATGTGCTGAAGTACATTTCTGGAGTGATAAAGATTAAAAGAAAAAATAACAAGAACCGTACAGAACTGAAAACTGTGACCCTAAAACCGTGATACAAACCGAACCGTGGGTTTTGTGAACCGTGCCACCCCTAAAGCCTTCTAAGAAAAGTTATTGCATGTTTCAGGTATTGCTTGCTTTGCTGTTTTGTTTCTAAAGCAATGACATTTTTCTGCGTCACTTAAGTGCACAAATACACTTTGAAGCCACTCTATTTCATTGGTGACATAAAGTACATTACACAAAGGGCAGCCAGAGTCAGAATAACTTTATTTGGGGAGAAATAAAAATTTCATTTAGAAACTTGAGTTACGACCATGCAAAAAAATGCTTTGTTTCAAGATGATACGTTACTGGCGATATGAAATCTATATGCTTGCAAAATGTAATATACTGTATTTAAGCTCCTGGGTTGGTGTGAGAGCATTTGTTTTTAGAGCAGGTCGTGACGTCACATCAACTGCAGCAGTACTGGACCCCCAAATACTGCACTCTACAACACAGTGTGCAGTGATACAAGCTCACACAGTCTCAATCTTTTGTCTTTATGCACCGTCAGTTCATATAAAGCAGAGTCATTTTTGATGCACGGCAAGTTTAGGAGTCAGCGAATTATGAATGACATGTACAGAAAGAGCTGATTTTTTTTTTTTGTCCTATTTATTTCTAAATGTATATTTAAGAAAAGCATGCAGTTTGCAGTGAATGTGTAGTTCTAGCCTAAAGAGTGCATTCAGAAGTTTAGTTCTTGAATTTAGGTACTTGTAATCTACTGAAAGAAATATACACTGTGTATTTTTTTTTTTATGTTTAATTGAAATGTACCAATAGTTGTGCAAAAACCATACTTGTCTTACTGTTTTTTAATGTAAAAGACGTGTTAGATAATATTGATACCCCAATGACCTTAATATAATGTGAATTTAGTATGTATACATTTCAATTCCAATAACTTTTTTCTTATTTTATATACTATGATGGACTTGTTATTTCTCAGAATGCTTTATTTTACCCTTAAAATCCTTTTTTTTTTTGCTGCAAGTTACACAGCCCACATTGGCCAAATGTCTAATGCATATAGCACACTTATCTGGAAACACTTCTGCGACCTCATTTATGAAGCATGCTCACAGATTTAATCTTAGTGTACGTATGCTTAAATCCTCATATTTATAAAAAAAAAAAACACCTTAGACATGGAAAAGTGCTTAGCGTCACGTCAGGGTCTGAGAAGATGTACTGTACGCACTTATATTGGAGTATTGCAGGTTTTTGAAAATGTAAGCTGTTCTTGCAGTTTGCTGCTTTAAAAAATTATGATGATTGTGATATTTTATATGTTTAATGACATTAATTAGGAGTCGAGAGCTGAAACCATTTATTTGCGCTTTGAGTTTATCATTTGTAATTCATAGATTTTACATCTGATAGAGAGGCGTACACGCGTTTCCCGTTTGTATGCTTATTTTATGAATCGAACAACACATAACTGAGAAAGGATTATACTTAAATATCAAAATTAGTATAGTTTTTTTGCACAACATTTCATAAATGAGGCCCTTGGAGTTTTGAAGTCATCATCAGATTGGTTCAATTTTACAGAATTTCTGGGAGAATTTCTGTGTGTAATGTTCTTTAACATTCTGCCGGGCAACAATGATGGCAATGACGCGAAACTCCCTTATACGAAAGAATAAAGCCCTCATGCTTACAGCTGTGACAACGAGCACTTAAAAGGATCAACTAATGCTAGATATTCAAAAGAAGGTGAAATATTTCAAGTTTGCGGCTAGGAAGTTTTACACACTGTTACTGTGGCGACATTTCCACGCCCCGAAACGTGACACTGAATGAAACCAAATGCTATGTTGTTTGATCAAACGGCCTCATGGGAGGGCCTTGAGCAATGAATGCTACCATGTATTCCAGACATTCAATTGTCAGTCTGAAGGTTTGGCTACATATTTTGTGGCACTAATTATTACATTCAGGGTTGAATGACTTTAATTCGTTTAGTCTGTTAATTCACGGGTGGATCACATTCAGGTTTCAGGGGGAGGCATGCATGTGTCGTGGTCAATACGACACTGGTCATTTAGCTCAAGAACTCAAGTTAAATTAAGGTGACACAGACTCTTTGAGGATAGGAAGAGGTTAATAGCATGTGATGGCTGGTGTAAGTTACTGCCACTTTCTATTGTCACTCGGGGCATGTTTCATTATGTTTTTAATTCCACACGATAAGACACTATTTATGATAAGACTGAATATGAATTGTGATTGTGTTTTGACCATGTTCTGGACATTTAAAGCTTTTGGTCCTTAAATACTCTCATTATGTTCCACTGATCTGGATCTGGATCTCAACTACTGTATGATTCCTCATTAGAATAACGCATAACTTATTCTTAAACTAATATTAAGGAACTCAGTCCACTTTAACTAAACCAGCAGTTAACTGAAGATAAGCTTTTATTCATATAAAAACTTGTTTACACTAATTGAAAGAGCACATGAATGTATGCTGTTTTATATTGTGGAGTGGACTTGAGTCCAGAGCAAGCTGATGTAATGATAATGACAAGAGGAGTAATTGGATAGCAGAATCTAATCAAGGCCTGTTTCTATAAACTACTGCAGCGTGTGTATGAAAAAATCTGACCCCTGGGTTAAACAGAAATGCCAATATCTATTCTCATGCAAGTCTCTTCAAAGCCAGTCATTGGAAATATGATTTACCACTGATTAATTCAGTATAATGGTGTTACGAGATAATCAGCATCTGTCCAGGATCCAGCATGTTTAATTATTTTGTTCACATGGTTCTTCTCTTAACGCCGACATTACACTGGACAGGTAAAGTATTTCTCACTTTTACTTGCAGTATAATATGTCCAAAGGATCTCGTGCATTTACATTAATATGAAATATTCTGCGTATTTTCATACTGAACATGTCTTGTATTCCCGGCAAGGCTAATTTGGAGTAATTAATTCACCTCTCAGTGAAACAGATCATGTAGTCTATAGACAGTAATGAGGTTAGGTTCTGCTGATTGCTGCTGGCTGGAGCTGTGTGCTAATTGCATTGCACCATCCGGCTGTGTTTCCTCTGTCTCCGCTGACAGTACACTGAATACATCACTATGAAGTCTAACTGTTTACAGAAACAGTTTAAAATTGTTTATCATCTTATGATTTCTGAGGTAATAATTAGTGCTAGGAGGATAGTGTCAGATCTTTAGCAGTATAATTTTACTGTTTTATTTCTAAAGTTACTTTACAGAGTTTTTGTAGTACTTTTAATTTATTTATTTTACTTTTCATCCAATAGGGTCTCTTAACTAGTTGACTATTAGCATGCATGTACGCATATACTGTAGGCATTTATTTAAGGGTTCGTTCACCCAAATATTCCGTTGTTATTAATCACCCTCATGTCGTTCCAAACCCATAACCCATCTTCGGAACACAAATTAAGATATTTTTGATGAAATCAGAGAGCCAGCTGACTCTCCATAGACAGCAGTAAATGATCCCAGATCCATAAAAGTAGTAAAAACATCAGTTTTGCAATGCTACGAGAATATACTTTTATTTTGCACAGAGAAAACAAAAATATCATAATGTATATTTATTCAACCATTTTCTTCCCTGACTTGCGTCTTCCGCCATTTGTGAGAGTGTTTTCTTTGCGCAAAAAAAGTATTCTCCTAGCAGCGCAAAGCTGAAGTTGATCCACTGATGTCACATGGACTGTTTTACCATTGTTTTTACTACAGTACGTTTGTAGATCTGGGATCATTTCCATTGTACTGCTGTCTATGAAGGGTCAGAAAGTTCTCAGAATTCATAGAAAATATTTTCATTTGTGTTCCGAATGATGAACGGAGGTCTTATGGGTTTGGACTGACATGTGGGTGAGTTATTGATGACAGAATAATCATTTTGGGATGAGCTAACACTTTAACTCCCAGTTTCACAGACAAGGCTTAAGCCTAGTCCTAGACTAAAATGTAAATCTGAGCTGTTTTAAATGAAATGAACTTGCACTGACTGATCTTAAAACATGTCAATGCATTTCTTTTGTTTTAAGATGCACACCAGTAATTCTTTTATCTAAGATGTGTTTATAAAAATGACTTAAATGTTCTAATTTAACTGTGGCCTAATCCTGACTTTGGTTAAACCCTGTCTGTGAAACCAGGCCTAATAGTAATTGAGCACATATACCTCACTCTACATCCCTAATCCTACCCAAACTTAACAAGTACCTTACTAAATATTAATAAGCAGAAAATTAGGAAATTATTGAGGGGAAAGTTGTTATTAATAGTGAATTAGTTTTCCCTGTTCTAAAGTGTTACCGTAAATATATTTACAGCCTTTACTTGTATGGCCTGGGGATATAATGAATCATCACCGTTTCTAGTCTCATGGTTGTTCTAAGAGTTTCTTTGTCTGAAATATGTATTATATAATTTCTGGACCACTAGTGGCACCAAACAAAATTGAAAAAATAATCACAGTTGTATAGAACAATAACCTGTGTTACATTTCTCGGATTCACAGGCAATTTCACACCAAATTTACACTGCACAAACAAACAGATTGCAATTGAACACAATCACACACTTCATCTTTAACAGGATGAGCTCCACTGCTGAATTATACTGCAATATATTGGGCTATCTGGTCTTGGATCTCTGTCTATTGAGTTGTATTTGTGTAATTCCCAAAAGACCTTATCGTTTTCAGTTCATAATTGTAAAATGATTGTGCAACAAAGCTAAATATATTCTCCGTTCTGACAAACTTTATTGTAGCCATTATTTGTTTAACTATACTGTTTTTGACCTCACTCTTTGTGAATGTTTCTTTAAATAAGACTTTAAAGAAGTCGACTTATTTCTCTTAAACACACAATAGGGAGAAGGCTCAGTCAGTGTCGGGGCTCGTTTGTACGTATCCTGTTAAAAAACAAAAAAAGTTACTACTGCTCTGCACTGACAAAAGGAAATTATCCGCATCCAAGATACTCACCTCTCAAGACCCGTCTTCTCCGTTCATTCATTGCTGTGCAAAATAAATAACATTCTGTTTTGTGTAGAGTCTGCTTTCCTAAGAGGTATTTATTTATGCCTTTGAAGGTCATTTATCTTTTTAGCACACAAAGGCAGTAAACAATCACACTGTATAAGAGGCAGAATGAATGATTAATACAAGGATTTTGTCAGGAAGTCACAGCAAACGTGATTTGAGAAGTAAATGATTGCTGAAAAATAATTTGAGAGGGATTATTATGTACACTCTGTTAACAGTCATAAAGTTAACTTTTAGATTTTAAAACCACACACATCTGTTACGTAAAATTGAAACGCCATGCATCCTGCATTATAGCTTGACGTAATACACTGTAATGCATCATGAAAGAGTTTGTCTGCTCAATTTCAGAATTCAATTAACGGTTCTCGTTACAATAATTTATATGTAGAAAACACTACTGGCTTAATTAGTATCTGGAAGCTTTGAGACAGAGGAAAATACATGATCTTCATTTGCTAGGAGGCAGTAATTAACAGTTGTGCTCTTTTAAATAGTTTAAAGGCCTATATATATCTTTAAAATCCTGCAGTAGAGACCGAAAAGGTATTTTTAACCAATTGCATTACATTACAGCAGTCCACAGACTTTGCAATACCAGCAGTCACACTGTTTGTGTTTAACAGCATCAGTAATCTGGATTGATTGCTGTAAACACCTGGTACAGCACGGTAGGGTGCGTGTGCATGCTGTAAATTCACTTAAGGCTATACAATGTTGTGTTTAGTTTGTAGCATGAGTAGTTTTATGGCAACACTTCAAATGGCAGGCAATATCACTCTCAGGAGACATATTACATTGAGTTTATGATCGGGGTGTGTTTGGAGAAGTATATTTAGGGCATATTGACATTCAGTTGCTGTATAAACCTGTCATGTGCAGTTGCGTTTGAGCTGAGGGGAATGCTGAATTTATTTGATAGGACTCCTGGAGTCTTCACGGGGTTCATAAAGTGTGTGAAAAATCAGAGCACCTTCACTATAAGCACTTGATCCTGAAACAGTGTTCAGATTGTATAGTACAGCAACCTGTGTTATTAAAAATTAGGAAATGCTATAACATAATTACGAACGAATATGCTCTTATAAATCACAAAACGTCATGTGAAGGCATTTGTGTCGTCTTTTAACATTGAAAGAACTCCAGTCTTATTGTTATTGAAATAAAATGAGCAACTGGTACATTCTTAAATGTATTATATTACGGATTCATTGTCTTCTGGGGTTTCTTTGAAGATGCAAAGGGCTTCACCTCTGCAGTTTTGTCCCAAGTTTTATTGTACCTTGATGGTGGAGAGTTCAGGAAAGTGATTTTCTGTCTCTTTGTGTTAGTACTATCATGAATACTGGTCCTGAGGACAGTTGAGATTGAAAGGAGAGAGAAAAGGAAATGGCAGAAGAACATTACACAGACTAGATATGAATATGTAAGCATGTCTAATTAAATCAGACAAAAACTGCATGACAAGAACGAATGTGAAATTGAAAATGAGCAGTGAAATTTAGAAACAAGTAAAAGGTTGGAAGTTGTGAGAGATTTGATATTCCGACTCCAAACCACAGCCCATGGCGGGATCTGCTGCTGGAAACATCCAGAGGGGTTAGCGAGTGTCACGTCCCCGGTCTGAGTGATGTGAGCTGATGTCCCTGTCTTGTAGAAGTACTGCATGAGTAATGGGGTGGGCAGTTTCCCCCTTGCTGCAGTAAAAGGAAATGGCACACAAATTCCACTCTAAACACTTTGGTTTAGCCGCCTTCTGCAATTACATTCGTCTGAATTAGATATTAGCAAGGAAATAGGCTGAGAAAATATACACATCACACTCAGCCATTTAAACACCAATTAGGCTGTTTGCAAGTAAAGCTAGTTTACGATCACTAGTGGCAACAAGCACCAACTTTGAGCAGATGGATTACTGTTAGATGTGTTAGAGAACCGCAAATAGCATATGGATGCTTACATTATTTGCATTAGTTACACAAATTAATCAAATGGAGCTGTATTTCCTGTGCTAAATTAGTGACTATTAACTGCAGAGATGAAATATACTTTGGCTTTTGTATTTATAGGTTTTAATAAGTGAATCCAGGACATTAGCAATAAATCATAATGATAGTGTTTTGCAAAGTATGAAATGTAATGACATTGTCGCACATGATCAGGGCTTTCACAGTGGTCATTTAAAAGGTACATTATGAAAATATGGGATTAATACTATTATGTTTTTCAATGGAAATGTATTTTTGCAATAATGCATGTAGTTCTTAATCAAATAAGGTATGGAAACATTAAGAGGGTTCTGTTAAAATAAATATATATATACATATGTATATATGCATTACTGTGTTCTGGCTCTTAATAAATGAAATAAATTGCTCTGTACTATTAATACCATCATAATTAAGTAGATAGCAAGATAAAATATGCATCTCTTGCTTAATTTGATTGATAAATATATTTTGTCAAACAATATGATAAAATGATCAGAGACATTACGTTTTCTTTTCCCCCCTTTATTTATCTCCAGGATTTGGATGTTCCTGTAAAAGGCCACAGAAGCGAGTCCACATTCATTTCAGTCTGTCATAACACCATGGGTTTGTTCAGCTCAACAGCCTCCTGCTGGGACTGCAGATTCCCCGCAGTTGCGGATATTTGCCACAGAATGACACACTGACAGTGAAGACACAGATACATACTTATACTCGTGAACTGCTTGCTTTTGATGAATTTCATTTCAGTCCTGCTCCTCCTCGAGAGTGCTTTACTCCACAAGTTACACTGAGATCTTATTCCTGACTGGTTCAGGGTTGGAGAATGGGAGGGGTGAGATGCAAGCATTTCAGTAGCAATTTTCACACCCAATTATGTTAATGTGTTGTGCCCGTGTCTTTGTGAGCGGGGCTGATGGAGCTATGTCCTTGAAGTAGGGTCTGCCGGGACACACAGAGGGCTAGAACAGACGTGACACGTTGTGCATACTTTACCCAAGGGACTGCAACCTCCAGCTACAGACAATCTGTAAACATGAGGGTTATTTTCATGCACAACCTAGGAGGGAGTCTGACGAGACCTGGTCAAAAAGCCAAGGAAATGTGCTCGGAAATGGGCAAATAGTAGAATTTTATATAAGTATATGTTAAATTATATTTTATATAAGTATTTTAGATATTTCATATTTTCTGGAACATTTTATTTCTGCCTTAGAAATTATACACTCTGTGACCCAGTGATGTCTTGAGAGAAACTGTCTCAACCAATTCAAAGCAAAACAACCTCTTCACGACATGTCAGAACCAAGGCTCTTGTTTTTCTTCCCACCTGAAAGATCCATTACCATAGACATAGAGAAATAACTCATTCAGCGAGAAAAATCACTATCCCTCCTCCCTGAAAGGGACTGGCAGTGGCATTTATCATTTGAGCTCAATGTATTTGTCTTTCAGCAGGCAATTAGAGAAATCTCTCATATAGACATTCTTATTACTTATTTTTCATTCTTTAATGGAGCTCCTCCTGAGTGAGACCATCTCCCTTAGTAACAGGTAATTAGAAAAACTGTTTTCACTAATTACCATAGATTGTTTTTCTCAATATCAAACTCACGCAGTGTTATACTGAAGACATCCATTAATATTTCACAGATATGAGAATATCGTATGGAAAAAGATAATGTCAAAATTATATCTCACAATATCTCCCCCCCATCAACCACTTAAGTGAATCCAACATGAATCGTCCCAGTCACAAAAAAATCTGGACATATCACTGATTGCCAGCCAGAGAAAGGCACTGAAATCACTTACTGGCACTGAAACCCAGCCGCTGACAGTTATAGCTAGTAAAACTTGCACAGTAAAAGCTATAACAACGAGGGTAAGCCTAAATTGTGACATATCTGAAAGGCTTTTAACATTTACAGATGCCGCAAAAGCAAAGCATAAATGGCTAAAATGCATCATGAATAATCTGAATGAGGAAAAACACTGTTAAGAATTTGAAACACAGGCAATACAACCTTAGACCAGTAATGCTCTACTTGATTTGTATAACATCATTCACCTTTGTTTATTTGAGAGAGAATCAGCCAACATGCAGTGAAGTCCGTCATTCACAAAATTCTTCTCTTGCTGCGGGGCATGTAGATGCATTTTAACTAGCATGTACCAATTAGAATAAACAGGCTGGCAGGCTGTGAACAGTGTCTTGGCTCATGCACTCACATATGACACAAGTGAAATCGGCATGAAATGCCAAACCCAGGAGCTCACACTTTATGAAAGGTCAAGGTCATGAGAGGACAACTCAAAGGTACTGTACTGCTGAAATAAACTTACCTAATAAAACTTTTTGCTCTATTTCCAACCACAATCAGACAAAAACTGCATATTTGGATACTGGATAATTAATTATGCATGCTCATTTCCCCCTCTTTAATATTTAATAATGAATATTTAGTGAGAGTTAATCTGAAAAACATTACCAGTTTTATATATCGTTTTAAATGAATATTCTTTAATCACACGCTACTGTTCTGACGCCTAAATTCACTTTTAAAATGATCAATTTCTGTTTAGTGTTTTATTGTTCATTTATATAGACTAAATATTATTTTACTGTTTCCCATTGATTGGTTATCCGTCATCATTAAATGAAAATGTTTTTAATATCGGTGCATCACAATTCTTGTCCCTTTACCTTGGACATTTTTTTTGGACAGTACATGCCCCCGGATCAACATCGAGCATTTCTCTCAGCTAATCCGCAGGTACAACCAAAGCTGTTCAGGTGAGAACATGTTCTGTAATAGTGTAAATTACATTATGCCCGTGGAGACTGTTGCGTCCTGTGTCCCTCAGCTAATGTTTGTGTTCATAGGCCCAGAATACTTTTTAATTAAATTTCCATTTCAATTATTCATAAAGAATAAATCGGATTAAATATGCATGGGGCTTTTTGATTTAGAATTTGGGACCCGACTTTGTGACCTCCTAGAGGATGTGTTGAGCAAGGGCAGAACAGCAGGTAGTTAGGATAGAGGAGTTACGGCTAAGTCTGCAGCCCAGCGGAGATCGATGGTCCTGGTGTGGACGGTGCTTAGATCAGCAGGATGGACACCTCCCTGCTGCTCCAACCACTCCAATCATTCTCACTGATCGATATGGTGGCTTTGCTTTCTCTCTTAAGATCTCCGCTGTGAGTTTTTGTTCTTTATTTAATGAGACATCTCCGTAAAAGATTTTCACATGCGCGCTATGAAATAAATGATGACTTAGTCAATACAGATAGAGACTATGTAATGTTGTTTTTGTTTTTGTTCAATTTAAGAAGGATTGCTTGAGGTCCAGTTCTTCTTAAATCATTTCAAGACTAAATAGATGGATAGATGAGCTTTGACTCTAACATTTCCATCTCTGTCAATTTCAATCCCGATTTCGCAAAATATTGTGATACAGTCAGAGATTTATTCATTATTCATGATTTTTATAACACACAGTTCATGACGTTTTTGAGCAAAGTTGGAAAGCACAGGCATGTATTATTGATAATTTTGGATAGAGTGTATGCTTTCTCATCACGCTTGGCGCTTGTATTTAAGGATTTTATTTCAGCTTGAATCAGAATGGTTAATAACAATAGCTCAGATGCATAGTCTACATAGTCGTTTGACAACCAGTTATGATTGCTAGCATTTACATTATCAGTTAAGGATAATCTACAACTTATGCTTCACAGCTACAAGTCTAGAACAGAGCTTCAGACACCCACAGGCTGCGTTTTAATGCATCCACTCCAAACCCAGCTTGTTTGTATACTGACAGTCCTAGGGGCTGTCAAAGGGTAGACACCTATAGAAAGAAATTTGTAGCTGTAGGACTCCTTTTTTTGAGAGCATTCCGCAGGTGGGAGATATTCAAGTCATGCTGATCAAACAACAGGCCTTACTCTATAGATTCTTCTGAGAGCTGTGACATTGCATGCCGGTATTCATACCTTACATTTTCAGCGCAAATCATGTTTTTAAGATGCAATGGTACTGCAAAGTTTTCTTTCTTTTTGTGGCTATACATGAGTACCTTTATTGTGCCACCTTTTTTCCGACTATGCTATTTGCAGTGCTCATGGGCTTTCAGACACAATGTTCAGCGCATCCTAAATGTCTTAAACAGTTGCTGTTTTTCTTTAAAGGGATAGTTCACCCAAAAATGAAAATTTGATGTTTATTTACTTACCCCCTTGGCATCCAAGATGTAGGTGACTTT
>JAUMHQ010000083.1:11377375-11395068 GCA_032361165.1 Enteromius paludinosus
GACGATACATTGATGTCTTAAGACACGAAACGATCGGTTGTTGTGAGAAACTGAACAGTATTTATATAATTTTTTCCTCTGACAGACAACCATGTCAAACCGTCTCGAGCTCATGCTTTAGCTTAGGATACGCAAAACGCTATTCACAAAAGATCTCTTCCGGCGTTCGCGCGCATGCGTATTCGGCGTTTGCGTCTCCAAAGAGCGAGCTCACAACAGATCACTTCCGGGGTTTGCGCAATCTACGCCAAAGCGCGTACACAGGGAAGCCCGAGTTACCTACATCTTGGATGCCATGGGGGTAAGTAAATAAACATCAAATTTTCATTTTTGGGTGAACTATCCCTTTAACAACCTAAAAGATTAATGCTGTCCTTTTTCTTTCTAATTTCTCAAGTATTCATCAGGCAGTCAGATCTTGTGCCATGACTGCACGTTCTCTCAGTACATGAATCATCTGAAGTGCTCCCACACAACGTTTTACTAAAATGATAACCAGTTTGCATTATTCATGCTGCAAGCTGTAAGTGCCCACAAATGCAAAGCACCTTACAACTGCAATAAAGTTGATTGGTCCGTTGCCAATGTTAAAACATTACTCACCTGCCTCAGTGGGAACCAGGGGGCCTATTTCCGCCTGTAACCACAGACATAGGGGAATAGTCCAGCAAAATTACACCATACGCCATTCACGCTTATGCACAAGCACACATACAAACACATGCACATACTGTTTTATAATATTTTTTATTTGTTCAGAACCATTAATCCAGACCCAAGATGAAGTATTCTGTATACCAATTACGAATAGTAAGTAGTTTTGGTTTTCCAGTCTCAAAACACTAAATATTTAATACCCTTCACCAGAACATAACCTTCTTAATATCTATTTGCAATGAAGATATTCCTGTGCAGATAATTTCTATCTGGCCCTCACAGAAGAGGTTTCTCTTATCATTTCCTCACTGAAAATTGCTCGGCACTTATATCTTTACAGGATATATAAGCAATTTTGTGAGAACAGATACAGAGTTGACTTTTCATAAATCAAGCTCTCCTGGTGCTGTACTGTTAAGTATTATTAACATATTTAGTTTATGTTTAATAAGGCAAGTCTGTGCCCAGTGTTTTTGATTGTTGCATTCACAATACTTTTAAACCCACTAATCCATTACAGTTAAATCAACAAAGTGAGTGACACACCTGATCTACAGCTTATAAGCAAACATGCTACGGGAGACCAACTGACATCAATAATATTAATGCATTCAAATTATGAAAAAGTATCAGCCTATAATGTTTCTGTTGGGGATCTGTCATTAGGGTAGAAACACATCCATCACAACTGTCCAAGCAGAACACACTCTGCCGCCCACTTGATTGTGTTTTTATCAAGCGCTTGCTAAATCAATATCTACCAGATTACTCTAGGATTATCTGCGGCATCAGCTTCATCATTACATCACATTATGGATGTCTGAACAAGTTGGTAATGAATTCATTTGGCACATGGCATGAACTGTGGTTTGTGTGTTTGTTAAAGCAGCACTGCATCAGTTAGTGTTTAATATTAAAAATACTCAAGTTCCTTAAAAAAAAAAAGGTCATGTTATTAGAGGATTAGAAAGCATTTATCCGAAAAAGACTACATCGTCACTTTTGGTCCATTTAAAGCAGCCTTGCTGACTAAAATTATTATTATTATTATTTTTTAAACCTACTGAACCCTCAATTTTAAAGAGTGGTAAAATATATTTATCCATGTTGATTTAATAAAAAATATATACTATTTTAGACTATTGCAGAGAGGCATACAAATCCAAGCTAAAGGATGTAAAACAAACACAGCACCATTGATCTGCACCACTGATAACACAATGCAGACTTAGATGATCCAAAACAGGAGTCAGCATTGATCTTCAGAGCTTAACGAGTTGAAACATAGCAACTAATTAAAATGCTATCAGTAATACCAGAAGACATTTAGGCTGTTAATGCGGCAAATATCCATTTCAAGAACAAATTAGCACTAATGTCATCGGCGCTTTTTTTTTATATATCCTGTGAGGCCACACAGCCCAGTTTCACTGCAATTTGTACATATTTTACGAGCTGTCTAATTCATACATATTTGTACAACTTGTAAGAATTCACCTACCCATCATTCAGTTTCAGATAAATATGTACGAAATTGTATGAACTAGCCACCTTGTACAAATATGTAGGAATTGGCCAAGAGACTGTGTTGGGCCACAACAGAATGACACATTTTCTTTGGTTGCTTATTGTGTTTAATGAACATACATATACTGTAGAGGACTGAGCTTAGAGTAGATCAGAGCGAATCCTGTTAGGCATGAAAGCTGCAATTGTGACAGAAATAGAGCATTGTGGGTAAGAGGCTGAAGCCATGTCAGACACTATTAATACAGCACGACCACTGGTCACCACACATAGAAAAGTAGAGAAAGAGAAGGTAACTGATAGAGGATGTACTCATTTGAACTAAGAGTGAAGGAAATGGAGGAAGTGAAACTATGAAGATACTGTACCATGTCTATGCTTGCTTGAACCCTGGGTGACCTCATAAATGTTTAGCCACTGCCTCGGAAAACCTTCAACACCTTAGCAATGTCATTGAGAACAAGAATCAGATACACTCTGTACCCTTGATTTACATCCTTCTGCAGTTTATACACCAGAGAGTCATTGTGAGAATGTACAATGTAAAAGTGGTCTCGTACAATATGGATGCCTGATGCCCTTCTGGGATGAGACCCACACTAGGATGAGAGGTGCTGTCTCGCTCCTGCATACAATTTAAAACATGAGGGAGGCTTGAAAAGAGAAGCACTACAGTACAGGGACATGCAAAGCTTCAGTTATTCAAAAAGGGGGAAAGTGCCAATAAAAGATTATGCATGAAGTCCATGAAAATCTGTGATTTTTATTCATGGAAGACTGCAGTGGAAACAAACAGGGGTGTTATATTGATACAGACAGTTTGCTAAGAGGCTCAAATGCTAGGCTGGAGTCCCTGGAGTGGCTGTATTGCATCAAAAGATAATTGAGTCTGGTAGTTTCTCCTTTTTCCCTGATATTTGTGTATGGTCACATTGGGTATTTCCTCAAAGCTGATATGACTGCTAAATTAGGCACTGGAGGTGCACTGTTAGTAAGAAGCATTTTTCATCTCTGCAGTTTTCAATCCCTTTCTGTTAATGATATATGTATATTTCATGACTATAAGGATGAAGAATTTTGCATCATATCCTTCAAAGCTTCTAAATGCCTTTCTTTGCTCGGATGTTTGCTGTGTACATTCTAACGGACTTCATTATTTTAGCTGCAGCTTTTACTGTATAATATATGAGATTTTTAACTTACTTCACATACTTGTTTTTATTTATTTTATCAGCTGGTCATTATCATAAAATGGTGTTAATAAATATTTATATAATATCAGACATGTCAGCATTGCAGACAGGCCTGCACTGTAAAAAAGATTCGTTAAAACACCTGCAGCTGTGGTAACAACATTTTAGGTTTTACGGTTTGAAGTTAAATTTACTATTAAATACTGTAATTTCATTAACTGATATAATGTTAATATATCCAGCTATTACGGTACTGAAATCAGTTTTGTAATGCGAGGTATTCTGTAAATGCCCATTAACCATTTAATAGCTTTAGCTTTTTCACAGTTTTTTTAATTTTGTAAATTCGAAGTTACAGTATGTTTAAATCATAACATGGAGATTTGATCACATGATTTGTGTCATCGGTACATAAAACATACTTACAGTTTGTGTTTGAAATAAGGACATTATCATTTCCTGTATTTTTCTGGGGTGCATTTTAACCCAGACCACCACAGAACTGAATGTTAGTTTACTCAAAACTAAGTAACAAATCACAATATATCCGCAATAGGTAAAAAAAAAATGTGCGGGGGCCAGAAACACCTGTTTTTTGGAAGCCCCTGTGTCATAAAACAAGAAAAGACTGTAAACAATCATTTAACCTGTAATAGGTTAAAACAAAGCATAAACATTGAAAGCCTGAGGGAGGAAATATTAGTTTTTCACTCTGTGATTCAAGAGAGATATTACGTATTTCCGGGCTTCCAGAGATAGCTTTAATCATTTTCAGATTGGGTCCAGGAGATCTAATTCAATTTTGTGTTGCTATGGAACAGGGCCATGTGTATAAGTGTGTGTGATAGTGAGTGAGCGAGAGGCTATGAAGAGACAAAGAGGGATTTAATCACACATCATACAAAGCCAGAGAGACAGAACGCAAGGCTGTTTGCCGCTATCTCAACAGTTTCTTTGCCAATTACTGCTTCCCCTTTGTTTGTCCTGCTGCAGCCGACGTGTGCCCAAAAACGGGAGATTAACGACAACCCGTAATTATGCAGTAATACCAATCAAGATTTTACATGTCTTGAACAAATTATTATTATTAGAGCCAAATATAGTAAAACAACATGAAATCCACAGTATGAAATACTCATTAAATAGCCATAGCCTATCATTTAGCATATTCTTAGTATTTATTATTATTTTGTACCATTATTTTTAGTAAATTCTTTGTTTTTGTTAGCATTTATAGATTTTTTTTGTTTTGGCATTTATTATATATTTTTATTTTAGTGAATTTAAATTCACTGCTGAAACTGTATGTCTACAGTGTTTACCTGCTTTAATTATTATTTCTTATTTAATTTAATTATTATTTTGCTATTCTATCTGATGAAACTAGAAATTATTCACTTTCATTTTAACTTTTATGTAATTGTTTAAAAACAATTACAAAAACAAAAAATATCTCCCACTTTCATATTTCACTGGATTTTGTGATCTAAATATTGTTCATGAGGGCACTGTATTAAATAAATAAAAAATCTTTTAAACTTTCATTTGTTTTCTTTTCCGTTTCAATTTTAGTTTTTATTTCCACTTAGTATTTAGTTGCTGTAGATGTCTAATTTCTATTTTATTTAAGTTTTAATTTCATGTTTTAATTAACACTTTTTTGGAAGGGGGGGGGTGGGGGGGGTTGTACACACTTGGCACTGGGGTGAAAATAATTGAGAGCAAACATACTCACAGACTGTGAGCCGTTTTTTGTGTAAAGAACTTAACTTTCCATCTGCCCCTGATAATGCTTCATAAGCCCGATTTCTCATCTATGTGCTACTGGCTTTGTTTTTATGAACACACACTTGCAGGCTGTCATAGGACTTGTGCTCTGCGTTTGTAAAGCTGATCAATGGGGAACGGTAAACAGAATGTCGGCTCAACATAGTAAGAAACACCATATGGTTGATTTATCTCACTAATCGCTTTCCTTCTCCCAATCATTGACGAATAGCACCAGCAAATGTGAAGTGACTGGCCTTGGGTGATTTCAATTAATCATCAGAGTTGCAAATAAAAAAACTAAGCATTATGGAATTACAGAAACTAGGCTTATTATGTGTTGATGTAGTATATAAAACATAATGAATTATAAACTTTAGTATTATTACTGCAAAAATCAAACATGCTGGAAAACTGCATTCACTATTTATCATGTATTATACAAGCAACAAGGCCTTGACTCCAGTCTACAAAGTTCATTCATTATTATTGTGAGTGAGTGTAACCAGGAAGCAGAGCATCTCATGCTTTAGTGAAGAAAGCCAATGCTTACAATCTGAGATCTCATTATAACAGATCTCTTCACAGGAGCCGGCTTTAAAAGAGTTGCTCATGGCTCTTTAGGTTATTTAGAATTCTTCTTTATTACTCTGTAGGTCACCTACGGGTAATTTTCACTTCTTTACATTTCTAATTTGTAAGACCAAAGTACAGCTGTGTCAGCATTTATGACCTCAGTTTAGCGAAATCAGGTCACACATCAATCCACATTATGAGTTGAGCTCACTCTATTAGATTTGAGACAGAGAGGCTAAACATTTGCAGGCTGAACGGAGAAAAACACACTCAGTGTGTGTCCTGAATCACAGCTCTGGATGGCACTCCAGCTCTCCATGAATTGTCTTTGTGTCTGTTTTCACTAATGGACTCATATCAAAGAATGTCTGTTGTCATGGTGTTTCATAGTTTGCTCCGCCCACAGACCAAGTTATACGTGTATTTAACCCAGATGTTTTTGTGTATCGTCGCGGTCCATTGCACTGTCAAGCTGTCTTGTAATTCTACCCGTGTTCCCGTTTATTGTTACTCTGTTTGGATATATCAGCTCTGGATGGCACTCCAGGGGCCTGTTCCATAAAACAAGTTCAGCAAATAAGCCAGGTTTATTTCAGTTAGTCTGACTTATCAACAGTTCATTTGGTTGAAAATAAGTCGGACTATCTGCCATAAGCCTGGCTTATTTGGTAAACTTGTTTTATGAAACAGGCCCCAGGGGCTCGTACCTCGTTAACTCATTTAGCTGGATTTGATTGTTGTGGATTTGTCCTGATCTTGGATTGTTTCGTTCTTCGACGCTCATCCGGGACTTGCTGTCATAGCAACAGGTCCGTGAGCTTGAACCTGCTCGGGAGCAGGTTTATTTCATGGATCCTGACGGGTTATGATTGGTTGAAATGGAGAGATGAAATGGAGAGCATGACTGACACGGACTGAGTCTTTTAATAAATATCATATTCTTGATATTAAGAATATCACGAGTTCTTAGATCTCATCCCAGTTACATGAAGCGGTCGCTCGGACGCTACAATATTAAAATATGCCTAAATTCATTTAATCTAAATCGAATCTAGTTTTTTTTTTTTTTTGGGTGGCACAAAACGCCTTCATAGTAATTCTCCAAAACCCTCTAATAAAAGCTCTTGCTCTGCTTGAGCTCGCTCTTTTGCCATTTCGTCAACCGATCAAAGGGGCTGTGATCAGTGTTTCTACTATCTATACATGTCGCCTTTTAAACCACCGCACGAGCACGCAATAATCCTAGACAACTCAATCCAGCTATACTAATCATCATCAACAGGTGCGTTCAGAGAACCGGATTAGTGAGCTCATAGTTAGCGCGATGATCTCTTCTTAGATGTCTCAATTCATCTCGGATGTTTTAAGCAACGTACGAAGAACGAGCCCCAGCTCTCCATGAACTGTGTGTGTTTTTCTGTGTCTGTTTTCATTCATGGACTCCTATCAATTAGCTCTTGTCTCTGCCCCCTTGTCTGTAACCATAGTGTTTCATTCCTGTCTCCGCCCCACAGTCTAATTATCAGGTGCATTTAACCCCAGTCTGTCTCTGTCTTATCGCGGTTCATTGTACTGTCGTCTAGTCAAGTGTATTAATTTGTGTTCTCGTTGTTGTTGTTCTGTTTTGGATTTATTGACCTCTGCTTTTGTTTGGATTATCGCCTTGCCTCGCCCCTCTGACTCTGTTTGCTGCTGTATTGACCCACGCTACGTTTCTCGACCATTCTTTTGTCTATGCCTCAGATAACCCTGTTTGCTCATGATTGACCCTGCCTGTCTCACTCTGTCCTGTAAATAAAACAGTTGCGTTTGAACCCGCATGACTCCTCGCTCCCTTGTGACAAGTTTATTGTAAAAGCTAATTCACTTGATCATTGAATGAATAGTTTAATAATTGTTTTATTAAATAATAATTCAAATAATAATTAATTCACTCTTTTTTTAAATCTGAAAATATTGCAGCTTTTGCATTTAATTCCATTTCATTTTATCCATCTTGCCCTCTCACCTGCCATTTCTTTGTATTGTCTTTACTGTGGAGCTTTTCAGCCTTCATATAATTTAACGTTTCTGATTCAAATCAAGTCAGAACAACCGTGGATTACAATCAGCTTCCAATTGTGTGAGTACAATAGCCTTTCCCTCTCTGACCCTCTCTTCTCTGCACCCGTTAAAAATGAGCCCCAAACAAATATGACAAAGCCACAAAGATGAAACAGGATGGGGTATTGATAAAGTCACATCCCCCTGCAGCTTTGTCAGTAATGAGCGCCTCTGTATCTGTCTCCTTTACAGGTCAAAAGTGGTACGAGTGATGGCTTTGCACATTAGTAACATCGTCAGAACAAAGCAGCAGTAAATCTGAATAACCCCATCCCCTCACAAAACATTTCCACTCCCTTTAATTATGCTGGTCACCAGGCTTTATAGGTGGTGCCCACCTGTTTTGCATTCTCAAGCATGTGAATCAATGGCAGAGATATTGATCTGTCGGCCCTGCCAGCGTATTGGCCTTTATCCATTGTTGACACTCTCCCAACCATTTGCAATGCTGATTGCCCAGGGGTATAATAACAAATCTTTGGCTTCAACCAGTCCTAGTTCTACCTATCCTACAGTTGTGCATGTATATATGCATGGGCAGCTGTTTATGGGCGTCTTGATTGTCAGGATGGTGATGCGGTCGCTTTAAGGGAATGAATAATGAGGACTGCCTGCAAATTTTCTTTTCTTTTTTTTTTTTTGCTATACCAGCCTACAAGCAAACACATGATGAAAGCTGACGTTGAATTGAATAGAAGGGAATAAGCAGCTCTCCTGGGGTTTCTTAGACTGAGCATGCAGAGATTCATGGGCATCGGTGCTGTAAGCACTTAAAAATATGTTTGTTTTGTCACAGTTTATGTCATTATCTTTGTCAAATTAGAGCCGTGTTATGAGAATCAGCTGTGGTGAAAAGCTGTTGTTTTGGGCTTTAGCCTTTTAAACACTTTCGAAAGCCTATGTTAGCAAGCAGATGCATCGTCATGCTAGTCAGGTAAACGTCGCTGCAATCCAAAAACCAAACAACAGCATGGCATTAATCCCTGCAGCTCTGAGATGAGAGCCGGAGTGATAGAAAGAGTGTGGGGGAATACATATGCTTTGTCCTTTACTCATCAAGGTGTAACGATAATAATACCCCCATTTTCTCTAATTACCGAGTGCAACCACCCCATGGATAGAATGAAATGGTGATGAAAAAGAAGGTCAGAGAGGCAGAGAGCTTCATTACTTGTGATTGAGGCAAGCGAATTGTGTGTGTCAATCAGTGTTTCTGTGAAAATCAATCTTCTCTAGTTATAGGTCTTAAAAATGAAACAGTTCAATGCTACCTAGGAATTATCTTAATAGGAAAAAAGAAGTGTTGAGCAGGCAGTAGTTGGTTGTTGTGTTATAAACGGGTTAAAATAGGATCAAAAAAATAATTAATCATATGATATAAATAGCATATTTTTTGCAACACATTCTCACTCCCAAGTCGTCACATTTTGACGCTTGGTCAAGACACTTTTGTGGCACTTTTTGATGACTATGGTACCCCTTTTTTAGACTCTTTTCGACGTGAAACCGCAGACGCGATAATTTTATTTTAATCATAATTATTAAAAGGTACATTGGCTAAAAAAATGGCGTTATTGCATGTATGATTTTTCATTGTAAACAGTCAAAACTGTTATATTTGAATTATATTATTTATACACTTATGAGCACGTAAACCAACCCTTCCCCCTAAATCTACCATCTGTCAATAAAACACAAGATACAGTATAGCAGACAGATACAATCACCGTCAAATATTTATTTAAAAAATATTAATATTCCAAGTCTTTTGATGCAAAACGATCGATTTGTGAGAGGAATAAACGCGGTCGTGTCGATTTCAAAAAATGTTGCTACAAGAATCCTTACGTCAACATTGGTGGTGAAATGACATTGGCTCTTGCGTGTCTTGTGATCAATTGCGTCATGCTGTTTTGAAACACTATTTGCTCTTGTGTATCTCGTGACCGATTGCGTCATTCTACCGGACAGGAGTATGTTTTCAGTGAGCGTGTTAACGGAGCAAGATCATTTTTAGTGATTAAAACCTTGTATTTTCTTCGCGTAACGACTTTGTATGGCTTCAAAAGACTTGGAATGTGACACGACTTGTTTGTAAAGTATTTATACTGCATGTTAAAGATTATTTTGTTCAATAAATACCTGTAATTGCATTTGCCTGTGTGTATTTTATACTATTCAGATGTGGGTAGGTTTAGGGTAGGGGTGGGGTGCTCAAATAAAAGCAAAAATAATAAATGTATATATGCACGCAAACCATTACATTAAGCCAAACGACTAAAAACAACTGAGGAGATTTTTTTTTACGCATTTTAATCGCACTTATTTTTGCACCGTGGAACGTTTCTCCATATCTGCCATATTGATGTTGTCACGTATCATGCGTCGTCAAAACAGCACGAAAAATGTAAACTTTCAATAAGTCATCCATTTTTTTAGATTGCGTTAAACAAGTGTAATTTAATCATTATAAACAATGTTTTTTTTATTGAGGTACTTACACTTGAAATGAGTCGCGTCTCAACTTTCTGACATTTTTCGATTTTGACGCCTCCTCTCCTGGAGCCTCATGGGATAGGAAAGTGTCCATGCGGAAGTAGTAGGTCATCCGGGTACTTCTCACCTACTGAATTTCGAATGCTATGAATTTGGACATACTACTTGCCTCGCATGCTGTTTTTCGCGTACTATATAGTAGGGAAGTAAGCGATTTTGGACGCAGCAATGGTTTTGCGCAGCTCGTCAGTGAACAACGGCTGTGTGTAGTATATACGGTTCAATGTGAAATCACGCACGGCACAATATTGGTTGAACAAAAATAAACAATATTTTGTTACAAAAATTACAAAAAAAAAATGTTATCGAGTCCCGGCACTAATATATATATATATACACACACACACACACACACTGGCTTTACAAAATTACTTCAAAATTAATTATTGCTATTAAATTATTTTATCTGCAAATCGTTTTTTAAAATGAGGATCATACTGGCAGCAATAATTAGTCAGGGCTGTGTATCCCAAAGGCATATATGGTCGCAAGTTATTCTTAACAATCAAGTCTAAAGAAACTTAGTTTGCTAATGATACTTTTCAAAAACACATCCTCAGCAGCTAATTGGTCGACTCCTACTTGAAATACAGAATTGCCCGTCTTCTTGAAAATTAAAATCCTGCTGGAAAATCTAGGCAAAAATGATCATTCTAAACTGTGTTATGGAAGAGCATTTGTAGCTGGCCTTGGTCTTTAGATGGACTATGGTCAAGCCATTGTTAGCTGGTAGATCTTGGACTAGCAGAAGATGGTGACTGAGTGACCAGCCTATGGCTAGTTTAGACTTGTAACCAATAGGCACAATGCTAAAAAAAAATTTTAAACGGCTTCACCAATCTTAAATTGGTATTATCATCAGTATCTGGTTTATTTCTTGTCTAACATGTTATGATGAATAATAACCAGCTTGGACCAGCTACCAGACTAGCTACAGTATTATGATGATCAGCTATCATTTTCTAAAACACAGCTACCAGCTTAAGACAGATATTCCAGCAGGCATGGCAGGTTTTTGGAAAAGGAGATGCTACCTACTTACTAATATCCTCATTAAAATTAATCATAGGTTCAGAGGTTCAGCTATTCCCTCAGCTGCAATATAACCCCCACCTTACTTTTCATGTCCCGCCTGTATTATAATGACCCATCCCCAAAGGGCAGGGCTCATCTCAGTATGGGCTTAAAGCCTGTTGTGTCAGTCAGTTCAGTATGCTTCTGAGCTCTGACACTGGTAATTGTGCTCATCACATGAGCTCATTAGTCATGACTGGTTTGGGATATTCAGACATGTCAAACGGCTTCTCTAAATCACTGACAGAACACTCACTGACACACATTAGCATCATCTGATGGAGAAAATGTGCAGTTGGTCTCATGTGAGAGAATGCATGGATGAATAAAAGGTGCATTTAACACAAATTTGATGTCAGTGTGTGAATAGGACACACACAGGCCAGGATTTAAAACTTCTTACATCTCAAGTGTTCACCACCAAAAAAAAAAACAAAAAAACTGCTGGTTTACCTGCTGGGTAAAACCTTCCTAAGTCTACTTTCACTTTAATATATTTTAGTTTTAGGTTTAAATATTAAACAATTAATTATTAATTAATGTTATAATTTATAAAAATAAAACAAATTTGGTTTATTATTCAGAATTTTTTTATTAACAATTTTAATTAGTTTAAAAGATTATTTTATTGTACGTGTTTTTATTGGAAATTATTTGAGTGTAATTGTAAAATTAACATCAGTTCTAATAAAAATAGCTTCATCTTAGTTTTATTATTAATATTGATTAATTATATTATTAAAATATTTTGTTTGTTATTTTACCAGATCTATGTATTTCATGTTAAGTGCATAAATTTTAAATCCCTGAAACATTTAAAAATTATAGTATGTTTATTATATGTTAGAATTCTATAATGATGTTTTCATTAAATCCTTTTACAATTCCATTGTTTGTATTTTTTATTTTGTTTATTTTAGTTTAGTTTGCTAACAATCTATCCAGTTTGCCTGAATAGACTCCAAGAGTGTTGTGACCAACTGACTGTCTGCACAACATCACCATAACACAACAACAGTCAGCTCTTATCAAAACGCACATGCTTGACGGGATATTTTTCTCACATTTTCTCACTGTCTTTAGATTGAATCCTCTTGATGTCTGCGGTCTACATATATGCAGCTCTAAATATAGCTGACATAAGTACCTGCAGTCATCAGAGACCACATGCACTTCTCACGAAAGTGAGGATGGGCATGAAAGTGCCAACCTTGCCTCATTTTTCAATGTTTATCAGCCTTGACAGAGTAACAGAGAGATAGAGGCTAAATAACTTGCGTGCTATGCGAGCTGTGTGAAGCTGCCTGAGGCGGTGAGACTTTCCCATTCAGGAGAGATTTTCTGCCTGTTAGTCAGACAACAATTAGACGAACGCATGCATTTTTTTCAGCCTGATATGGAAAACGACTAGAATATGTGTTGTTTGCTTCATTTTCCAGAAAGAGGGAGAGAATTGTAAAATGCCTTGCTGGAACTGTTCGAGCACAGAATTTTCTTTCTGACATCCATGTTGTTTTACTTAATCGAAGTGCAGTACATTATTACATACAGCTATTGATGTGCACTATGCCATGTCCAACACATGATTTAATAGGAACATTGATTATGTGTCCTTTTTTATGTTGCACATGCGTTGAAATACCCAGTGAAATGAGCTGAATCCAAGAAAAATGGAAATAAATGAAAAAGGCACGCTTTAGGAACGTGATATGTCCATTGACCAGTGCGAATGAGCTTTTGAGTAATGACAATTGGATATTTGCTGAAAATACATGTTACTGCATGAGTGTGAGGAGATAGATCATTTGAACAGCCTGTGTCGACCTGATCATGTCTGGTTTATTCCTTTGTGCCTCACACTCGGTCTCTCTTGCTATAATTTACAAGCCGATATTTGACGACCAGTGGGTGTGCAGATGCATCTTCTATTGATTGTTTTGTCAGCGTTCTTTGTGACATGCAAATATTAATATGTTTGTTATGAATGTACAGTAACCCCAGCAATATCATCTCACTAACTAAATAAGAATGGATGACTTTACGAGCGCTCGAACGTAATCACAGGCAAAAACCAGGGTCAGCACGAGGTTAATGTGGACACGAACCGCGTTACCCATTACAAGCATGCGTGTCAGATCTCTGATCACGACTGAGTGCTTAAAATGTTTGAAGCATGCAGTGTGTGTGTGTGTGCATTTTTTCGTATTAAATTTCCATATGTTGAAGAAGTGTATGGGTCATTAACATGGCATTGTTTAGACTACTTCTATTTAAAATGCATGCCGAAAATGCATGAATACAGTTGAATACAGCTGTTTTTCTGTGAAATACAGTACGTTACTGTAAGTGAGCCCGGGTTTTAAATGCTATGTTGTTTTCTATATGAATATTTTTCAAAATGAAATGTTTCCCTGCAATGACCAAGCTTTTCAGCAGCCATATCATTTGAATATATTGATTTAGTGCTTAAGAAACATTTCCTATATATATATATATATATATAAGTCATATCAAATCATCAAATCAACCTGAAACCAAAACAATTTCTAAGAACTTGGGACATGTATTTAAACTAGATTTTTAAAAAGTAGCTTTCCCACTATGGACACTCTTATATGATAACCCAAATGTTTTATTAGAGTTTATCAAACTCCAACAGACTTCCCAGGAGCAGTGAGAACTAAAAACTAAACTAGTTGTGAACTAAACCTAAAATAACTGAAGATTATCATGGTCTTGTAGTTGGAGTATGGCAAGGTATTGATTTTGAAGACAGGGGGGTAAGTGAACATGAAACCGTGAAAACCTTTGTGGATATGTCTACATCATACCGAGTGTGGCAGGGGCTATTACAGAATCCCAGTAAAACTGTGAGCTGCCCTCTAAGTACTGGCACCTTTAAAAGCAATTTTCCACCAAATAGCTGTAGTTCTCCTGCAAATGGAGGAATTATGGAGATAGTGTGAGTGTATTTCTGTCAATCTTTATCCATGGGATAAAGCGAGAACAGGGGAGAGATCAAAAAGAGAACTGGGATATTACAAATACACATGAGCAAACAAACACCACTGGGTCTGAAAATGTAAAGATAATATAACAGTGTCTGGGTCAAAATATGTGTGTACCTCTTCATAATAAGAAGAACCACCTGCATTATTCAGTGGGGTCAAAGCCATAAGAGATAAGGAACTTGAGCTCGATAGAAAGTAGATCATACCCCATGTGTGATAATAGACTGAGAATATTAAGTGCTCAGCCTCAGATGGCAGGAGTATTGTGTGTTCTTACACTTGACTTCTGTCCGGCTCCATTGGGTACATTCATGAATTCTTCATTAGGTGCAGAAATCGGAGGATTGAGGGTTTTGATAGGCTGTTCTAACCCGCAGTCTCAAGCAGTGATATTTGCTGCAACGGATCAGAACAGGTAATAATTCCCTTCAGGGAACCCTTCACAAACAACCACTTTGTCTTACTTTGTGAATTTATATGAAAATAATGATCACGCCCCTCAGGTTGAAATGAATGTTCCTGTTAAAACAGTTAATTGTGAACAATGATGCACAATCAACTTTAAATTCGTGATTTCAAAGCATGCTGCACTTTGTTTTTGCCCACTGTCATATTCATGTTATTTTCACTGTGTGCTGTATGTAATATGAGTGTTACTTTGGCTTTATTTGAAGAATATAATTAACTACCCAGATTATTGAGTGCCCTGTTGGTTACAGTATTTACTTCCTTTTTAATTATAATTTTATTATATTTTATTTTATTATGTATTAAATATTTATTTATTTATTTGTGAAAAAAACTTGTCTTATATGCTTATATTACACATTTAGATTTGAATCCATTTTCAAATTATTTCAAATTTCCTAAATATTGATTTAAAAAAAAATAGAGATATCGGCCTAATATCGTCTATAGACCACCCTGCTTTCCAAGATATTGTCATCGGCATTGGTCTTCAAAAAACTAAGACACAAGGTATCTTGTCACTTGTGGAAAGATGTCAATATACACAAATTTTCAAATTCATATCCGCTTACATGTTGAACATGTTTCCTAATTGGTAACATGATATGGACTGACTAACTGTGCATTATCCAAATAATTCAAATCAATGAACGGACATGAAATGTTAAAATGTTTCATAATTTAATGCGTATTTTGTTTTACATCTAGTTGAAATACAAAACAATCAGCAAGATGAACGCTGCAAGAACATTACAGTAATATTAACATCTGAAGTCGCCTGAGGTCATTTTCACTATAATCAATGGCACCAGAGCTTATGTAAAACGAGACAGGGCTAGTCTGCAGTTGAGCGATTGACCAATCAGAATGAACTTTTTCAGTCGTGTAAGATGCCGATAATTACATGCTTAAATATGCCTTTGGCAACAAACAGTCTAAGGCTAATTTGTACTTTGCCAGTCAAGATATTAAAATAGACTTTTAATTATTTAGTTTTGAATTATAGATGTTGAGGGCGTTGTTGTCTTACTCGGTTATCATGAAATAATTAATTTCAGTCATGTAAGCACTGTACTAATTAGCTGATTACATGCACTGTAACTGCCTGGAGCAAAACTCTTGTTTTATCATATTCACCTGTGGACTTATATTTTAATAATGAGTATATCTATAGCACATAACAGCTAGAAAGTGTGCTTTGTGATGACTGATAAGAATATTGAGGCACAACCTCATAAAGTTCATTGTCTCTCTTGTTCTGAGTCCTCCCTTTTATATAGAGGTTGTGAAGGGCTCCCCAATTCATGTGTGTTTCTTTTCTTTAACCTCTTGAGACCTGCCATGCAATATTGACGAAATCCTTTCACCATTTTGCTCCCAAGCTCACCTTCACCAAAATGATATTAACAATTCATATCCAATTAAATGAGAACAGACTTGCCAGTGCTTCAGGATAGCCTACACTCGCTATCTTCTTTTTTGAGCCCATGCTTATGAATAGACTTTATTTTCAATTTTCTCTGTTCCTGAGCTTTGCAGTATATAGGCTCAAAGGGAAAACCATTACTAGGGCAGGGAGCTCACATTGTCACTCTGCGTCTCCAGGTTATAGATTAAATCTTTGAACTTAACGCTGTCTCTGTTGCTACTTGACACGTTTCAAAGTTATCCAAGATTTCAGAAATATAGAAAGCTGCATGAGATGTTCATTATTTTTAGATATAAACTTAATATGAACCTGCTCCCAGAATAGAAAGTGTAGAAAACATTCATTCGCTTTTTGTGTATGGATATATTCATAGAATTTAGGGCACACAAATTTGCTGTGCTGTTGACTGTTGATTCCAGCATAATGCATTGAGAACTTGGTGGAATCATTATGAGCTACATCCATTTTTGGTCGATCACTTTTGAAATCACCTCAGATGAGGATGAAGGTAAAGTAAAGTGCCTATCCATTAGCCTAAATAATCGCAGTGGAAAGGACGTGATATCGTGCAAGATTCATCTGTCTTCGACTGTGTCTGTGGTAGGATATTTGGTTATAATATGTGCAATGTTTAGTAGTGGGGTAACTAAAAATAGGCATTTCTTTCGACCTCTGAGATGGACAAATGTATTGCATTTAGACCTGCTATCATCCTTTTACTGAAATGGAAAGCTTCACTCAGACAGCCATATTATCTGATACAGACACCGTACCTCTAATTCAAGTAAAGGCTAATTTGATAATCTTTAATGAGAGAGAGAAAAAAAAAAAAAACTCATGAGCCAGAGTCAGGTGTTTTGGAGAATAACTAAATGTTAGTACCATGAATGTCTTTTAAATCATCTTAAAGATTCCCACAAGTATCATTGAAGAAGTTTCAGTCCATCTATAATACTAGATAAGTATGCAGAAAGTATAGTGAACCAGCTTGATAAGGAATGGGATTTTAATACTTGGTATTTTGTCTGGGTCTCTGCGGAGAATTTACAGTTTATAAAAACTACTATGGGTATAAATGTGAAAATATTGTAAGCTTGTGTCAACCACAACAGTTCTTATATGAGGCATTTAAGCAAAAAATCCTAATGACTTTGGAACCAGACATGCTAGAATGCAAACACCTTGCTGGGTTTTTGCCTACAAATACAGGTCCTTCTCAAAAAAATTGCATATTGTGATAAAATTCATTATTTTTTGTAATGTACTGATAAACATTAGACTTTCATATATTTTAGATTCATTACACACAACTGAAGTAGTTCAAGCCTTTTA
>JAUMHQ010000083.1:11401062-11418642 GCA_032361165.1 Enteromius paludinosus
CTCTTGTCGCCGGATATCGCCAGCTCTCCATTGAAATGAATGGGATCGCGTCGCTTTGTCGCTGCTAGTGTGAACGGCGCTTGAGAGCCAGTTTTCGTTCACGACTGACCCATCACTAGATGCTTATTTTCTCCGTGAACTTGAGATGGGAGCAGATGTCCATCGCTGCTCCGGGAGATTCAGTGCTTATTTTGGGATAGACTTTAGAGATTGTGGATTTCATCAATTCCTGGATTCCTGGACTGACATTATGAACTGATTGATTTTCCAAATAATTTTTCTGAGTGTTAATCATAAGCACTGGACGTTATGAGGTTTATGGGTAAATGTTTAAAGTGTTGAGTAACTAAACTAAGAACAAATTGAAGAACAAATCAATTAAAAAAGGGAAATGGTTGATAACAGGGTTAATCACAAACATCTTTAACTGTCAGCTGTGTGACTTAGCTGTTAACAAAGGGGGGGGGGGGAAACAAGACTTACCTTGAGAAGTGATATTGCATTTCCTGTAGGGAAAGAAAATGGTATAAGTCGTTACTACTGAATGTAAACTAAACTGAGGCCACTGCACACAAAATTGTTTGCTTATTTTTTTCATTTGTTTCCTTAGACGAATCTATGCTTCTGAGCTTACTGGTCCATTGATAGACAACGTATAAGAAATTTGGGTGTCACGGGTTACACTCTGTAAAATAGGTATTTGGTCACCTACAAACAAGCTAAATTTCTGGCTCTCACAGACTTTAAAGAGGCTCCTCTGTCCTCAACTCGTTACCAGTATTAACTGTTTGAACTCGTTATCAGTATAAAAGACACCTGTCCTCAACCTCAAACGGTCACAAGTCAAACTCCACTATGGCCAAGACCAAAGAGCTGTCAAAGGACACCAGAAACAAAATTGTAGACCTGCACCAGGCTGGGAAGACTGAAACTGCAATAAGTAAGCAGCTTGGTGTGAAGAAATCAACTGTGGGAGAAATTATTAGAATGGAAGACATACAACACCACTGATAATCTCCCTCGATCTGGGGCTCAACGCAAGATCCCACGCCGTGGGGTCAAAATGATCACAAGAACTGTGAGCAAAAATCCCAGAACCACACGGGGGAACCTAGTGAATGACCTGCAGAGAGCTGGGACCAAAGTTACCAAGTCTACCATCAGTAACACACTGCGCCGCCAGGGAGATGCCCCCCTGCTTAACCCAGTACATGTTTTGGCCTGTCTGAAGTTTGCTAGAGAGCCTTTTGATGATCCAGAAGAGGATTGGGAGAATGTCATATGGTCAGATTAAACCAAAATAGAACTTCTTGGTAAAAACTCAACATGTCGTGTTTGGAGGAGAAAGAATGCTGAGTTGCATGCAAAGACCTCTCTCATCTTTTTAAGTGGGAGAACTTGCACAATTGGTGGCTGACTAAATACTTTTTTGCCCCACTATATGTACTTTTAATGCTGTAAGTTTGTACTTGCATGATTAACTTTTGTCATATGTGTTACCTTTTATTGTCCTATTTTTTTAAATGCCATTGTCACTGCAGTGTAGTTTTTGTAGCAATGAATATCCCACACATGACTCTTAAGAAGGCAACAAACAACATGCTTAGGATATGTTGTGTGAAATTGCCTTCCGCCGACATTTAGGGCAACGTTTTTATGAAAATATGTGGTCTAAGAACCCAGGTGTGCTTATATGCTTCTCTTTTTAGAGGCCCTCAGTGCAATTGTTCAGTGAAATTGTTAGATGTTTAGACAATGTATACTGTACATCTCAAGCTTGGAAACAACGCTAAAAGATAATGATTGCATAGAGTTGGCAGCAGAGATTATGGTTCTGTGACTACATGCTACTCTCTTGTGGCACTGAGATGTTACTAAAAGACGGGCAATATAGTTAATAATATAGTTCAGCCAAAAATTAAAATTGTCATGATTTATACCTTCATTTTGTTACAAACCTGCATGATTTTCTTTCTTCTGGAAACACAAAAGAGGATATTTTGAATAATGTTTCAACACTTTTTGTCCATACAGTGAAAGTCAATGGGGACCAAAACTACACTGAACACATTGTAAATACCAAAATAAACCGGTTTGGAATTATATGAAAGTGAATAAATGATGACATTTACAGAATTTTCATTTGGGTTGAACAATCCCCAATGAGAAGTATATTGCCAAAGCAGATGTATTATAAAACAACGTTTATTCAATGTGCCATTTATTTAAAAAAATACGCAAACACATTATTACACAATTGCACTGTGTGCTGATGATGAATAAAATGGAAAGGGACTTTAAATGCACTACACAAGTCACACAAATAACACAAATGCAAGTTCTGCTGTTTTAAAATACTCATCACAGTACACCAGCCTCGAATTGGAGTATTCAATGAATATAACTGCAAAAAGTGGTGCTTCGACGGTTCAAATACAGCACAAAGAAACCATGTCTACCATCAGTGATGTCTTGAAATCGATAAGTAATTCTAAATAAAACATTTTTCCATGTCTCAGCTTTTGAAAAAGACCGGTTTGCTTTAGAAACATGATTTGTATTAGAAATTTACAGTGGCATTGTCCCATCTTTGTAGTTATGTCTCGGTTTATGTAGTAAGATTGTTAGCAAACTCGGATTATACTCTGTTCCATACACAATATAATCGTGAAAGTCTTTCAACATATCAAAAAGCTTTTAGAAAAGCACCATTTGCAAACATTCCTTTGATAGAATATTCTGATTGCGTAGATGTCTTGGACAACTTTGCACAAATAGGCACTGTTCACTGTTAACTTGAAAAATGAAAAACAGCTGGATTTGGTTCAACTGGCTGAGCAATAGTTTAAGTGCTTTTGTCTACAGAGATGTTTGGCGAAAATGTTCTAAGGCACTGAACCAGTTTCTTATAGGAAATTCGATTTAGGGAAGAAATCATTTAGACTCTACGCTCAGTCAGTTTCACTCGTTAGGCCACAGCCCAAAAATAAACAAGAGATAATAGATATTATCTTTACCTGGCCTCTGGAGAAAATATTTTGATTGTAGTCAAATGTTGCACTTCAGGGTGCTAGTTAAGTTTCATGCACAGGTGCGTGTCAATCTAATACTTCATTGAAATATATAATTGATCCAACAGTGTTCAGTCATCCAAGAGTCAGCAACATCATTATACAACAACACTACAATCATCAACACTAAGTTTTAAACATAATTCTTGTATGTTTTAACACTGACAAGGACTTTTGTGACAGGACAGAAGTGCTGAGGCAGAAAACAAAATTAAGTAAAGGAAAACTATGGGTTTAATAAAACTTAAGCTCAATCAACAATATTTAAAGAATAAAGTTGATTAACACAAAATAATTTGGACTTTTCCCCTGTTTTCATATGGTAAGGCACATTTAAATGAATGGGGACCAATTTTGGAGGAATTAAAAGCAGAAATAAATTATAAAATTAAGCATTGTGTCACAAGCACTGAGCAAGTATGGTCTTTGTTATCATGGAGGTTGTAAAATTGGATTTTTTGTTTATTTATATCTTTTTGAAAGAGTAATGCTACGTTCACACCAGATGAATAAATCGCACTATTCACGCGTAGTTGGACGCTTGAACAATATGAGTTTACTTGCTTCATTCGCACGTGAAATGCGCTTCACACCAAACGTGACTTCGCATCATGGGAGAGGCTTCTGCGAGGCGCTTTCAGTCTCTGTAGTGGTTAGACATGAGTTAAAATGCATTTTGTGTATATCTAATAGGCAAACTTTGCTTTAATGAATCTAGTACTTATTTCCTTTTTATTTCTGTTTATATTAATGTATGAAGATGTGTCGTACAGCTCCTCCACATACAGTCACAATGATTTTGTCCTCCATAGCTTCGGAATTCTGCCTCCGTCTGCTAGTAATCACGTCACTATTAGAGCAAGCTCCTGATTGGTCAACGCGGCACGAATTTTCACCAAAGTCCAGATTTTTCAATTTGAGTGTTTTGCACAAATCCTGCGTCACACGCGTCAAACGCGCCACAGGATGTCTAATTGCATCTTTGCATTGACTTAACATGTAAATAACTCACGCTTAACGCTTCATTCGCGTCTGGTGTGAACGCACCATCAGTATTTTTTTTTTTTTTTACCGATTGGCCCCATTCACGTCTGCTGTAAATGCCTCACTGTAACCAAGATTTTATTGTTTTTTAGGAAAATGAGGGACAGGTGGAAATTGATTCTTGTTGTAATCAATATTATAATGCAAATGTTGTCGACAGAGCTTAACTTGTACTGAATCCATAATTTTCCTTTAACAGACACTGTGTGTTCACATGAATGTGTCAAACACCGCGTCATTCCACAGTAACTGCGTCCACGCTCTCCTGAGAGACCTCAGAGTCCAGTGAGTAGCAGGAGCTGCCGTTATCCTGAGTGTCCTTGGCTGCCTCCTCTCCCGTGGCTGCAGTAATATCTGGCTGGCCCTCGCAGCCATGGAGCAGCTGCCCGCAGAAGCGGCTGTAGCGATGGTATCGCAACGGCTTGCCCACATGTGCGAACATGTGCTCCTGCAGCTGGCTCTTCTGTGAGAAGCGAAGGTTGCAGACGGCACAGGCCATCTTTCGTTTTCGCGTGAAGGCTGCCAATGGGCTGCTGCTCCGTCCGGTCCCACCACCTCGCCTGAGTTCCACAGCCAGCTCATCTGCCAAGGCCTGACTCTGCCGTAAGGCCTCCTCCAGACTACCAGAGTCAATGCGCTCCTTATGAGGCCGTCTGTCCTCTAGGGACTTATGCTCTCCGGTTTTGTTCTCTGAAGGGCCTTCCATCAGACCACTAGGCTCGAGGGCACAGGCTGCATGGGTAAATAGGTGCTCTTGCAAGCCTTCAGGTGACAGACAGCGTTCTCCGCACCGGGGGCATAAAAGCGCTAGAGGGCCATCTTTAAACAGAGCAGCCTGACAGGGGCTCACCTGAGTTGGGGAGAGAGAGCAAGGCTCTTTGTCGCCTTCCTGTTGTTCTTCCTCCTCTACCCTTTCCTGTTTGATCCGTGCCGAAATGTCAGAGTCGTCCCCCGAGGCCACCGAGGATGCGGCGCGGAAGCTTTGAGGCTGTCGCTCAGACGTAATGCCCTCCAGCCCTACAGCGAGAGCTAAACGGCCATGTGTGCGATCGGCCCTAGCACTGGAGCGGCCGTCCTCAGGGTCCCTCGAACAGCCAGCCTTCAGGCCCGAGTTGTCTTTACTGGCCAGCTGTGAAGAGATCTGGATGCCATACAGATTGGACATACGGATAGGCTCAGAAGATGCATCGGGGCCACCCTCGCCTGTTTTGCGGCAGAGCTGGTATGCGTGGAGGAACTTGATGCCTTCTTGAAGTCTGCCCTGGTCTACGGGTTGTTTGGGACCCATGCCTGTGTACATGATATGTAACAGGTAGCTGAAGACATCTGGTTGAATATCTGTGGGCTGGATCTTGATGCACTCACTGGGAAAGCAGGAAAGACATTAAAAATACAATCAGAAATGTATTATTTCATATTTGTTATTTGGTTACTATTTGGCATTGTTATTAATACGCAACAACTTTTATTGTTTATCAGTCAGGCTATCTTTACTTCCTCCCCATGCTTATTTGATTAGCAGAGCATGTAATCCCAATGGGTGACCCGTACACTTCAAGATACAGTTTTTGCTAACCTGGACTGGTGGATGAAGATCATTTTGAAGTAGTTTGAGAAGGCAGCGAGGACAGCACGATGAGCCTTGAAGTATACGTTACCAATGGCAACAGTGCAGTCACACAGAAAGCCAAACTCCCTTTGGACGTTCAGCTGCTGGAGGAGAAACAAACTATGGCCAGATACATCCATCTCAACCTGTTACATAGGACATACATGCATAGAAAACAAATGTCAACCAAATAAATTCTTAAGCATAATTTCAATGACCTATACTCTACTGTGATAAACAAAACTAGCATTTAGCTATATTATTCAGAACTTATTCATTTGCACTACAATTGTTTTTTTTTTACAAATTCTATTTTTCAATGTCATAGCCTTTTTTAATTACATTTTTATATTTTGTTCAGGTGAACTTAATATTACTGAATATATTTGAATACCTTTGCACAAGCTAGACTTTTTTTGTCTTCTCAGACATTCTTATTTTTTCCTGTCCCAAATGTCTCACAACATGATGGACCAGCAAGAACCAACCAATGAAGTGACTCTCTGAAGAGCCTTAGTGGATTGAGTAACTGGCGACCTCTATCGATCAAAATAGCCATAATATTTGAACATTTTTTGAAACAAACCAGCTGTTTCCATCTGGATAGGCTTGCCATTTTTACAGTGAAACCTACTATGACAATGATTCGGTGAATTAGATTCTTGCATTCCTCATCAAAACAAATTACTCGGAAATTCCGTCAAAACTAGATGTACGTTTTTCTTAATATAAAACTTAAATATATCATACAGCAGATTTCAACATTGAATCATTCGAAGTAATTTGACTTTCCATAATATAAACGGAGAAACGGCAACGACTGGCTTCCGTTCAGTGTTTACGCCGCAACATTTTACAATATTTGCATGCCGACCTGACCAGACAATACCTGACAGCGATTTCTTAAAATCATTACACAAAAGGACATTTACAAACAGCAGTGTCCGTCGCGTAAGAAAATTCCATGAATGAATGGATAAAATACCAAATAGCGTGTATGAGCTGTTTAGTTCATGCTTCTGTTATATACATGTTCTGACTCCCAGCAGGTTTGTCCGCGACAGAATCATAATCATTTTCACACGTCTGGTCTACACCGATCAAGTGTTGTCGAAGAAACGGTGTACGTTTTCATGCACCTTGGCCAACAAAACATGCATGTACCAAAGCACATATTGCATTCACACGGTCCCAAAAAATGGGTTCTTACCAACTATACCAGAGAAACGGGTAATAATTTCGTGTTTGTTGCAGCAGGAAAATTCTCTTATGGTCTCGCGGTTCTTCCTAAGCGATTGACGGCTTAGCTTGTTATCCGTCACGTGACCGTACTGTACATTAGCTGATCCAGTCGCACACATAGTGGAAACACACAAAGCAAACGCCTTGCTTGTATTTACATGATCGTTCGATATGTTTTTGTTCTTTTGTGTCGAATGATGATTCAGGTGCATATATATTGACAGCAGTTATGAAGAACAGTCCTAAACGATGGGTAAAGTAGGCTATGCAACTTGCATATGACCAAAGCGCAAAGGTAGTTTTGCAAAAGGGTCTGAGAGACCTGAAACACTTTATATATAACGTTGTATTAGTGTAACACGCCTGTAGGAACAGCTACAGTTTAAACACTTAATTATACGTCTGCAAACTCATCCGCTTTGTAAAATTCATAATAAATGCTACAATAAATAATCTGTAATGTGTCGTTATTATGGTGTGGATTTACGATAAGTGTTTGTGTGGTAATTGCATCTGATAGTGTTTACTATGTAAATAACAAATTATAATTTTTTTTAACGTCTAGGCCTATAATTACAGCTATTGTGTAAAATTGTACATTTTAAAGATGTTTGTTCATGCCATATAAAAGCTAGAATATGTGCTAATGTAATACAGTATTGCACAACACAGTGATATTTCTGATGTTTTTCATAAAAAACAAACTTTTTGCAGAAATTCAGTGCTTGGCATAATGGTAGCGATAGCAATGCAGAAAACAAGGAACTGTGTAATATAAACACATTAAAAACACTCATTTGAAAGTTGTTCCTTTGGAAAAGGTGCGAGGTGTAAGCTATATGAAACTATTCTATTTCGTTTTCGCGACGAACGTCACCGCAAGGGTTCGTCCTGAGGAGCATATTTTCATACATGGTTTGGTTGCATTTTCACTGTGCTGCGCGTGCTGGGGCGGGCTGGATTTGCGTGAGCGGGGCCGGATCTCAGTGCGGTGATAGAGCTCGCAGAGCGGCTGTGCGGAAGTTCTTTCATCCGCGCAGCACAGAAGGGGCTTCGCCCTCGAGATTAGCTATTCTCGTCCCAAGTTTTCGCTTGGACGAAGGCAAAAGAGGTGGAACTTCTTCGCTCTGTGTTTAAACTTGAATTCTGTCGTTCGCTACAAGTTAGCGCCCATTACCGTCGGTGAGTATTTTCAGTGTGTTTTGCGTGTAAACACGAGCTGCAGTAATGTGAAGCTCATAGCGTATGTGCGGGAAGCTGCGCGGGGGTGGCACTGCATGCTTGCGTGAGAGATCTCCCTACGACAATGGTCAGATATATTCGGTTATGCCGTCTCTTAAGTAACACAGCCTTTAAAAACTTTATGTTGTCACTGAGGATAATTATATGGTCAGATCTGTAGCGTGTTGTCCAAGTAGTTTGATTTTACTTTTAAGTGCGGTATGATTGACAGCCACAACGCCCGCATGATTCTGTCTCCAAAATAGGCCAATGAGAACGCGGGGGCGGGATGTAAACCTCTCTGTTTGGTTTATGATGGAGCTGAACGACGGAAACAAGTACTGTTTAAACCAGTTCTTACAAACCTTATTAGATAATTAAATACAGTTTCAGCTTCTGCTGTCATTTGCTTTTTATGAGTTTATTCTGAATAGTAAAATTATATTTCGTTTTTACGAGAATCTGAAGACTTGTGTAACATATGCTAAATATTTTTTTAATTTAATATTATTTGTTTTCAGTTTTTTGTAGCGTACCAATAATAAATAATCTGTAATATATGAGTATTCGTTTTTTTTTTTTTAAATCTTCACCTTTACATTTTTGTAGTTTCATATTGGCAAAAGCCTAAAAGTCTTTAGTGTTATGTGTAATCAAAGTAAGTGTCCAGTACAGACTATGCATAGATTTTTCAAGTCAGTATTTTTAAGAAATAAATGTACTTTATTCAGCAAGGATTAAAATTTGATCAAAACAACATTGAACAAAATATATTGTTACAATAGATTTTAAGTGAATTCTTTTCTTTTTATCAGAGTACCATGGCTTCCATATAAAAAATATTAAGGAGCACAGCTGTATTCTTCATGGATAATAATAAGAAATGTTTTTTGAATAACAATTCAGCACTGAAAACTGAAATACTTTAGCTTGCCCATCACAGCAATAAATTAGATTTTAAAATATATTAAAATAGAAAAGTTATTCTAAGTTGCAATAACATTCCACAATATTACTTTTATTTGTTTTTTTTGAACATCAGTCTCATTTTAGACATTTTTGTACAGTGTGCTGTACTTTAGTTCACAGAAGTTGGGAAAAAAATCCCCTTTTTAAGCTACAGCCATGTGCATTCACACATCTTAGGCTGTTTTTAGATGTCCTGTTATTACTGTTGTGTTTTTAAGCATGTCAAGTGCTCTCACGCTTCAATTCCACAGGTAGAGCAACTCATCAGTTTGCAAATCAATATTTGAGTCATGATATTATTATAAAAGGGCACCCGTGAGGGGGAAAAAGATTTCTCAAACCTTGGTGTTGCTGATGTATCATGTGTTTCTTTATGATTCTTCACAGGGTAATGGCAAGGCCAAGCCACAGTGAGCATGTCCTGCAGCAGCTCAACAACCAAAGGGAGTGGGGTTTCCTCTGTGACTGCTGCATTTCCATAGGAGATATTTATTTCAGGGCCCATAAGGCTGTGTTGGCAGCCTGCAGCTCCTACTTCAGAATGATGTTCATCCGGGATCAGCAGGGAACTGCACGGTTTGATCTCAGCAACATGCAGATTAGCGCAGAGTGCTTCGATCTCATTCTGCAGCTCATGTACCTTGGCCGAATTGTCGTAGATCACTATGAATTTGAAGAGCTGAAATCGTCTATGGCCTACCTACAAATGTACTACATCCCCGACTCACTGGAGGACCTTCGAGACATCCGAACATCCAATCTAACACCCTCGTCCTCTGCATCATCCTCTTCGTCATCCAGCTCCTCGTCCTCATCCAGCGTGGTGGGAAGCAAGATGATGTTTGGCGTTCGAATGTTTGAGCAGCAGCGACCAAGCCCTTCTGAGAACGAACAAGCACCAAAAGCCTCAACCACAACTGCTCGTCAGACCATTAACATCTCAACTGTCAGGCCTGCTGAAGATGTGGTCATACCACACCCTCCGCCACACTCAGAGGCCGTTGTAGACCAGCCATGTGACTTGAGGAAGAGAACATCAGGCCGGAGCTCTGCCATGAAAGAACGTCCTCGATTTGGTCGTACATACACTTGTGATGATTGCGGTTTTGTGTTCAGCTGTGAAAAGCTCCTCATCGAACACATCCTCACATGCACCAATCGCAAAGCTTTCCAGACACCCAAAGTCAGTAAAGATGCTTACGGCAATGCCGGAAAAGCAGAGAGTTCGACCTCTGAAGGTACAGATGAGCACAGGACGGTTTGCAAGGGCGAAGAGGATTGGCCAGACCACAAGCTGGACGCAGAGAGCGTGATCAGGTCCGTCGCCACTGGCATGGACGGAGAAGCTGCATTCTCCAGGAATATTACCATTAAAGTTGAGCGAGATGACGATTCCGAAACTGATTTGGAAACAATAAAAGTCGTAAAGGTAGGGAACCTTAACGTAGGGAGCTGCAAAGTTCGTACCAGAGTGTACAAAGACAATCTTGCAGACCAGATGAAATTTGACAGCGAGGAAGACGCTGGAGTTTCAGCCATGGATGCTTTGGAGGGCCAAAGCACGGGGTTAGACACGGATCCAAAGGTGCACCGGATCAAAGAGGAAAAGCAAGATGGCGCATGCATTCCATGCGAGTTGTGTGGAGCCCTGTTGACGGAGGAGGATCAGTCCGCGCATTACATCTCTAGCCACATGGGACATATCTGCGCTTGTGGAAGGTGCGGCCAAGTGCTCATCAAAGGCAGGCAGCTGCAGGAACACGCAGAGCGTTGTGGTGAACCCCAAGGGGCCGAGACGGACTCCCCAGGTGAAGAGTCGCTTCTACTTGAAGATGCCGAGGCTATGGAAGAAAGCCTGCTGGAAGGAGCCGACCTGGGCTTTCGCTGTCCTCTCTGTGGGATGATATTTGAAACAGAAAGTCTTGCGGTGGAGCACACATTATCTTGTCCGGAGCAGGAGTCTTTCCGGCCCGTTCTATTGGAAGACAGCAGTGAGCCAGACCATCGGCGCAAGCATTTCTGCGCCATTTGCGGCAAAGGCTTTTACCAAAGGTGTCATCTACGGGAGCACTACACGGTGCATACCAAGGAAAAGCAGTTCACCTGTCAGACCTGCGGGAAGCAGTTTCTGCGAGAGCGACAGCTGCGGTTGCACACTGACATGCACAAGGGAATGGCGCGGTACGTCTGCCCCGTGTGTGATCAGGGTACGTTCCTCAAACACGATCATGTGCGACACATGATCTCTCACCTGTCTGCCGGAGAGACTATCTGCCAGGTGTGTTTCCAGATTTTCCCCAGCGGCGAACATCTTGAAAAGCACATGGATGTGCATCTGTACATTTGTGGCGTTTGCGGAGAGAAGTTCCGTCTCCGCAAAGACATGCGGAGCCACTACAACTCCAAGCACACCAAGAGACAATGAGAGGCCTTTCTCTGCAACCCTTGAATCTTTGAAAAAAAGCCATACTGTAAATGTGAGAACAAATCTATGCACTTAGACACCAATTGTAACCTTTACAACTGCACTTTCTATGTGTATGCAAATGTTGTTCAATGTTTTTGGTGGGACATAGTGCCTCGAGCTTTTGTCTTCATTTTCTTATACTTCTTGATGGATATCCAGACACTGGTTAGGTCTAGATATTGACTAAATCACACTATCAGTGGTGTTTCAGTTGAAAATGCTAAATAAGGTCTGAAGTTATAAAACTGGACCATGGCTAATAGTTTTACATCCAAAAACAAATCTGTTCATGAAGCTTTAACGGTGGTACACATCAACTTTTGTCGAAGGGGTCATTTGTTTATATTGGTGGTGCTTTTTTAGTGAACATAAGCATATACCGCTTCCATTTTGTCATCATTTCAAGTAGCTCTGGTGTTGTTGCCTGTCATAATATTCCATGTTCAATTGTCCTTAAAGGAATAGTTCACTTTTTTCATCTTTTATTCACCCTTACTGTATGTTATTCTGAACCTTTATGACTGACTCTCTTCTGTTGAGATTTTGAAAAAAAAATCAGCTTTTTATGTACAGTTTTTGTCCATGAAACGAAGGTTAGTGGTGTCCAACGTGTCCAATGCAGAAAAAAAGCAAGCCAGGTATGGATTGACACGAGGGTGAGAAAATGATGTTCTTCTGTTTTTTTGGCTAACTATCCCTTTAAAGCACAGAGATAATAAAGGGGAATAGATTGCTAATATTATGCGGGCACTTTTCCCTCCTTGCATCAGAACACTAAAAATATTGTATTTTATAAAAAGCAAAGAAAAACACTCGTTGATGCCTTTCAGCTTGCTGTACTTGCTAAATAGTCACTCAAACAAAACCCAGGAATCTATGCAAACTGATGTAAATTCATCCCTAATTTAGTGAGTTTCATGGAGTAAAAACATTTATTGTGTAGTTATTTCAATATTCCAAAGATGTTAATGTTATATAAACAGATTTATAAAATCTTTTGGTTTGTACACAAGCTATCGGTTTCTAATAAGGATTTCGTGATATACAATACTTATTAGCCTATGCTGTTTTTGTTCAGAGCAATCAAACTTTTGCTTTTGTTTAGGGTCCATCTAAAGCTTGTGTTTAATGGGCTTAAAAGAGGTCTTAACATTTCAGATATTTCACACCTTGTAAAATTATTGTGGCTTGATGTGAAGTATGCAATATAATGCTTGCACAAGGGTGTAGGGTAAATTATTACATGTTTGTATTAATTAACAAGTACTTCAGCAATTGTTATTTTATCCTGTAAAAAAGCCAGGTTGGTTTGTTTTTGTGTTTTTTTAAGTTTAGTCATGTGAGGTTCATACTGGCTAGAGAGCAGATTTTTGGAGCTGTGATCCATAAACCATCAACGGGGCCATGAGATCATACAGATTAATCTAGACGCAGTTAATGATTGGATTAAGAGCAGGCAGTCTGGCTAAACTTGCGGCAGTCGGTGCTCCACACTTCTGTTTAAAATACATTGTCACATTCAAGTAAACTGACCTACTCAAGCTTGCATAGCTTAATGACTTAATCTATGGATTGTATAACAAGTATATCAGAACTGTGTTACAGTGGGGTTTTTATGCAGCTCACTTGTATTCTTCCTCTGAAGTTACATTTGTGATGGGTTTTAAATAAAAAGGACCAGAGCGAGCAGTGATTTTAATTTACAGGCAAACAGCTCAGACATATGCACTGGCTGTTCAGCGGTGTACTTGAGTGGTGTTGTGATCTAAACCTAGTAAAAATATTTTGTGTGTGTGTGTGTGCGGTAGAAATATTGCAAGGAATATATGCAAATATTGTTTTTGGATCACATTTAAAAAAAAATTTCCTTCAGTGTTTCATACGTTCTTGGATTTTAGAAAGAAAATAAAGGTTTAAAAACAGCTGATTTGTCTTATGTACAGTATTTGACACAATTTGAAACATGAAAATGCACGAATGCAAAATATATTTTATAAATCGTTAATACTGTTTTATCTGATAATGATTAATGTATCATATAAAGTATTTTCTCTAGACAGGCTACAGGCTGCTGGCTGAATTAATACAACCTTCTGGTTGTGCGATAGTGGCAGCGTAATATTTGCCATGCAAATTATCATTCCAAACGCATCCGGGATATTTTATCCCTTTATTTAACCGACCATATCAAACACAACAGCTTTAATCCCCTCCAAATAAATAACAGTATGTTTTACTAGTTTTGAAAGCTTGACTTTGCCTGGGCTATGTCAAAAGTATTAAAAATAAATATATATTACTCTGCTTTCTTTTTAGATGACTAAACATTTGGTGCAATATCTTCTGTAGTTTTAACTTATCTACAAATGAGCAATAGCTTGTCAAAATATTGCAAGTAAGATTCATTTGTCAAACTGAACATCATGCTTTGCTGATTTTTTTTTTTTTTAGCCTGCATTACTATGTGAAATGCTGTATTGTTGCTGATGTTCAGCAGCTGAACAAATAATCGTCATCATACCTGTGCCCTCGTACAGTATTCTGAAACTGAGCCAATCAGTGTAGGTCTGTACACACATTAGCAAATGAATCAAACACATGGGCCATATTGAACTAACAGTGTTTGTTTGTTTGCATGATAATGCCATCACTAACCTCTAGATGGGGATATTTCTCGTATTTGATGATTTGAGGAGCTTTGTAAGTATGTACCACTCTCCGAGAAACAGGTAAGGTGGTGTAGGGGAGATGGTCTGAGGGATTTATACAAAAAAACAAAAAAAAATGTATACAATTGTTGTTAGGCCACCTCTATTCTGAGCTCTAAATATCAGCACGAAAACACCCATCCCGTACATATAGCCTGTATTTTGCTATAATTATCTACTTAAAATGCCTAAACAGGCTCTGTCTCAGGCTCTCAAACGAGTTTATGTCTGGTTAAAAGCCTTTTAATGCCTACATGTTCCCCTAACAGCTCGACTGCCTTTGCAGCCAGTGAGCTTGTGGTTTTGGAAACCATCTCTAGATGCCTGGAAACCTCTTGTGGCGCTCACTGTGACGCATACAAACTCTGTATTTGTCCAACCAAATTAGTTAAGCATGGAAGGAACTTTTCGTTCTCAATGGGTAAATACCTGACGTCTCAAGCTGTTTAATAAACACATCCTTGATTAGAAACAAATAATTCTTCTCATGAAACAAAAAGTAGGCCCTACTTTAAATATCACACATCTATAGCTTTGTTCGGTTATTGCAAAATGTGCTAAATCTTGTTGTTGTCGCTGCTTGTTTACTAGAAGCGCAAAGCTCACTGTCCGTCCTCTCTTCTTCGTGTGCTTTATTTTTTATCCACTCGGTGGCACTGTTTTTATGCTTATTTATAATCCACTTCATGAACAGGTCTCACGGGTGCAGTAATGTGTGTGCTTGGCGGACAAAATGCACTCTGCTACTGAATAAGTAATAGTTTATATGGTTTATGTGTTCTCAGATTTCATTAAAGCCTATATTGTGAGTTAAAGCCAGCCCAGCATTTCTAGTATTTCACAGATAGGGTTTTGTTTTGGAAATATATTATCAGAACAAAAAAAATTCCCTGTGTAAATGATTCTCTCGATTATCAGACAAAAATTTTATTGCTTGAGAAAAAACATCCAAACTAGAATGTAAAATGGGCGCTGCTTCTTTGCGTTGCCGCAAGGGGCGCTATAACGGAAAGTCTTTCACGGTGAGAATCAAGTAAACTGCTGTCGTTTGCAGTCATACACACTGTGTCAAAGCTGCTCTGCAGTATAAAACATGGAATTAGTAGTAGTGTGTCAAATATTGTTCCGTTCTCCTCTGGCCAGATGAAACCAGCATTTTAGGCTGGAACAAGTCAGACTGGGCAGAGGAGTCATCTGGTTCCTGTCGCGATGGCAGGGTAGCTAGGTGATGATGAGGGGATCTATCTTTGGGGCTTATCTAGTTTACATGGTCTCCACTGACATTCAGGGCTGTAGAGGTCGTCTCTAGATGCTGATTCACTATCTGATCTGGGTGGCTATGGTGACCTCAAAGAGACCTATAGAAAACTCATTTTATAATGCCTAGGTTTTAACATTAATGATTTGTTAACAAAACCAACAACTGCTTAAGCTACATATTTATTTTTCTAAAAAATGGCCTTATCTGTGACATCTATGCTCCAGTATGTTTCCGTTACACCCTGCTAAATAGATTTGTGCTCCATTATCCCTAATTATATGTTCCAAATCAACCGAGTTCTGCCTTGGATCACAGACCCACAATGCCCATCTCTCGTGCCCCTCTGATTTAGTCTGGTTTACATGATGTCCTTTTAAGGCAGGCCTGTTTGTCACTAATGTGGGTGTCTGGTCCTCATGGGAGCTGGTCATGCCGACTTCAGTAATGAAGAGTCTTTCCATAACACATCATCCACCCACTCCAGTCATATGTTTACAGGCACGGTCCTCTTGAAGGTCCACTTAACAGCACTTCCCAGCCACCTGGTCCTTTTGTAGTTGCTTCATTACATCTCATTTAGCACAGGCTTTGGTTCTTTAGCCTCCTTGAAAAGATTAACCTTTCATGAGCACTGTCTCCTGTAAGCTCAGATAAACCTAAGGACAATTCTAGCTTTTAGTCAGTTTTTTCAGACATTTAACAGATGACTTTGGAGTAATTTAAGGTTGAAATTACCTGCTGTCTGTTACCTGTTGACCTTATGTAATCTTTAATTGTCTTGCTGATTCATTATTGCAATCCATACACACTCTAATGTGTCGTCTACACGTGTCTAATGCATTAAGGAAAGATACTATTTATATAGGTACTTGAAAAATCAGTGTGTCCTATGGTGTGACACAAAAATGAAAAAAAAAAAAAAAGCGTACAAACTTACAATTTACATTTTTGCTATGTTCAGTTCAGTTTTTCTTTGTCAACTACCCATATATTATTTAGAAATCTACATATGATTTTAGAAAACGGCTGAATAAGTTCACACGTTTGATTTAACATTTCCCACTTTCCCCTTATTTGTTACTCCTACCATCTGTCCACTCACACCAGAGGCAGTTCAAAATAATGTGTAAAGAATCTTATCATGAATAGCTATGATTGACTCATGTGGCTACATTCATGCACTCAACAGCCTTCAGCTAAAATAAAGCTGAATTTTGATTTGTTATCTAACATAAGCATCATTTTTCTATGGACATAGAAATCATGCTCGAACAGTCCCCTTTGACCCACTTTGTAGGTGTGAATGTTCACAGATAGCCTAGTGCTATGTGAGAAACAGCTTTTAGAGCCGTTGCCTTAAAAGGAGATAAACCATTCATGAAATATTTTAAAATGGCAACTGACCCATGCCATCTGTTTATGACATAATGCAAAGTCACTTGCATATGCATGCTGGCTTAAAATGTGACTGATATTATGAGCCAAGAACCTCAGATGCTGGAGATAAAATGTAAATTACGAAATGAGTTATTCTGTAATGTAGTGTGGGGCAATAACCAACTCATGTTGATCATCTTCATGATGATTCTCTGACATCAGAGGAGTGATCCACTGTATCCATCTTTGGCAGAAGAAAAAATATCAAATGGGTAATCTATTTTGGCCCACATGTTGAGTGTAGAAATTAATCAAGGATGGCTCTTAAAGGTATTTGATAAGATTAAACATGTGCGTCACCAAATCCTATTGCTTCCGCTTTGTGAATAACCTGGATGACAATTTTTGATCACAATTGATTCTGGACACCCAACTCAGGTTGTACAGTTCTATTTCCATAATTCTGGAGCACTGTATGACTCAAGGTCAGATTAGGAAACTATTTCCTAAATCATTTAAACTGTTAAAGGTGCTATAGAATGGAAAACTGAATTTGCCTTGGCATGGTTGAATAATAACAGTTCAGTACATGGACATAACATACTGTGAGT
>JAUMHQ010000083.1:11424928-11438620 GCA_032361165.1 Enteromius paludinosus
AGTTTTGTTTGTCTGTTTTATTTATTTGTTTATTTATTTTTATTGCTACCTCTTTCATAGATAGTAAAACAAAATTGTAAATAAATTACTTTGTATTTCTGTGTCTGGTATGTTCACTCAACACATTGTTGACTTATGTGGCAATTTACAATAGCATTTGCTAGACTGTAACATGTATTTATTTATTTATTTTTCTATTTATTTAATAGAACCTAATTAATTTGTAACAAGATATATTTTTTCATATTTCTGTGCAGTGTTCCTTCAACAAAGTTGCCTTACGATTTGCTGTACTGTAACTTTGGTTCATTTATTTGTTTATTTGTTTTGTAAAATGAAATAACTGCTTAATTATTGTAAATAAATTAATGAAAAGCTTTGAAATGTGTAATTCAATGTTAATAAAATATTGTCAATATAGTTGAAGTTGTGCATTATTATTAATTTACAAGGTAATAATAATAATAATAATAATACCAAAATGGTTAAAGCAACATTTTGGACAAATAACCCAACAAATTAGTTATTTTATAACCCAATTAATTGGGTAAAAGTTACTACCCAATGAAATGGGTTAAAATAACCCAACAAAAGGTCGGTGCTATATCAACCCACCATTGGGTTATCTGTTGGGTCATTTTTAACCCAACTGTTTTAAGTGAGTAGCATTATGTTGTGTGCCCTTAGTTTATTAGAGAAATACAGTGACAGTGTCATACAGAGATAGCAAATCCTGTATTCCAGGTGTTAGCATTATATTGAGGAATGAATTCATTTCTGTCAAGGTTAGTAAAATTGGAGGTTTGGCAAGTAAAATATGCACTTCTTGAAAGAGTATAGATCAGAATTTCACTGTATTATTTGCCCATGGAAATCTCCTAAAACTGTTTATTTGGAATAAATCTTGTGGACACAGAATATATTTGATCCAAATCCAAACGCATGTTTTAAAGTAGTTTTCTTCAGTTGTGTAAATGTTTAAACGTTTTTTTTGTGCCCCCATAAAAATATTTCTGATAAGATGCGAATGTGAACATCACAAAATTATACTGCCATTTATACTGTCAGAGTTATTGTCTGAATTCCAACCCATGTGCACAGAGTACGATTCACTGTTTGTTATATTGTTCATTGCTTACATAGCAACCATAGTTTCAGGAAGAGTGTCATCTGGAAATTATTCTTTGATTCCTTTTTTTTATTTGGTAAAAAAGTTCCATAATGACTCACTCACTCACTGTCAAACTATCTATATGAGTTAGACATTGCTGATAAAGATTATTATCTGTGCAGAATTACTTCTATTGTTTTAATCTTGTGGCAGTATTTACGTTTCGCACAACATTCAGTCTAAATTGATTATTTTTATATTTTATAGTAAGATAAGGTCTTATATAGATAGGCGTGTGGCTTTCCTAATCAAGTCCAATCAGTATTATCAAACACAGCTGGACTCAAATGAAGGTGTAGAACCATCTCAAGGATGATCAGAAGAAAATGACAGCACCTGAGTGAAATATATGAGTGCCACAGCAAAGGGTCTGAATACTTAGGAACATGTGATATTTCAGTTTTTCTTTTTTTATAAAATCTACAAAAATGTCAACAATTCTGTGTTTTTCTGTCAATATGGGGTGATGTGTGTATATTAATAAAGAAAAAAAACATAAATGATTTTAGCAAATGGCTGCAATATAACAAAGAGTGAAACATTTAATGGGGTCTGAATACTTTCTGTACCCACTGTATATATATGTGCCTTTGAATTTCAATTGCATTGTCTTTTTTCTTGTCGCATACTCCAGCATACGACTGTCATACTAAAACTTAATACTGCATATAACACAAATACCTTATATCTATGGAACATTATTGTTAACTAATGTTGTTGTTTTCTTTTAAAGAAGTATTAATGACAATAATCCGATCAGTGCACATTGTCAGTGCTTTGTCAGTAACTGCACTCATCATTTGGCTCAGATATCACAGGAGAGGACAAAGTGAGTCACGGTGACCTTACAGTCTCATTCTCTACAACTTTGTTACCAAATCTTAACCCTAAGTGTTCTTTCTTTTAGTGAGAAGATCAGCTGAAGATCAAGATGTATTCAATCTTGAAACCAAAACTACTGAACACGAACATATGTGGGTAAAATACCAATTAGATACAGTAAATATCTCTGATTTAATGGTATGTTCTTTTACTTATTTTACAGAACTCTCTTCTTATTACTTGAGCAGGGTGAAGATGTGAACTACACCGAGTTAAACTACAATGTAATGAAACCAAGGAATGCGGACATAGACATAGAGGACATGGAACAAAAAACTGAATATGCTTTCATAAAACTTTCCTAGTAACTGTAAACATGTTATGCTAAAAAAAAAAACCTCCTTAGTTGTTCAGCATAAAATATGCTGATTTCGCATGTGTGTAATAAATGACTCACTGGATATGTTTTTGGTCACATTAGACACTCACAAGTTAATTTAACCCTTCTCACTCTTTTTGCCCTCTTATTGCAAAGTACAAAAATTAGATGCTACTAAACCTGCAAACAATTATCAGTGTGGTCATATCTAAAGATATCTCCCACATTTTAGTTAGAAGCTACATTCATGTAACCACAACCATAAAACTTTACACATCAGCAGTTTATTGTACAGTACTTCCTAATAAAGCTATTTAATCCCAATGTGAAAGGCGTTGGGTTGCTTTTGTATTTTTAGGGTTTTACTACACACACACACACAATAATCTGTTTATACCACAAATGTGAATTTTGACTTTTTCATGTAAGTTGGTACCAAGTTGCTATAGAAAGTACAGTGATTATTCAATCCCTTAATTATACAATCACATCCTAAAGCTAGTGGTATAGGGCTTATTCGGCAATTGTTCTTTACTGAATTAGAGGAAGTTAAACCACTATTCTATTAAATCATGAGAAATTAAACACACACACACTTTCATTATACCTTTCTAAGTGATACAAAAAACACAAGCTGTGTAATTCCAATAAAGATGTACTTCAGTTTCATGGATTAAAACCATTTCCATTTTATTTGTAGTCTGGTAACAAACCCCCATTAAAGGAAATAATGATCCCAATATATATATATATATATACATGCATGACAATGATTATTTTCTTTTAAGTATATTCAATTGACCCAGCATGCAATACTAAATAGCTCATTTAGACATATTATTGTATAAAGAATTTAGCCTATTGTAGCCTCGAAAATCAATAAATAAATACATGGAAATAAAATTGAATGAATGAATGAAATAAGGAAATGTGGCATCTGAAATGTGTTTCCTTATCTCTGTACACCTTTAGTTTGTATTTGGCGGTTAATGAAGTGAAGTGCTGTTTAAAAGCAAACTCTGGCTATAACAGAACCCATGTTGAGATTACCCAATAGGTGTCAAGGGCTTGCTCTTGACAGTGCCTGAGTCCACACTGCCAAGCTCAAGAACAAAAGGTTGCAAGACTCTTCTTGTCTGTGTCCCACAGACCTTTGACGACCCCCCTCAAACCCCCAACATACACAAGCACGGCCCATACCCCAGCACATACATACAACCTCAGCATGTGGCAGACTACCGGAGCCGACCCAATGTTGTCCCATTTGCATTTTAAGCACAGGATGGAAAGAGAACACTTGAGGTGTTTTAGCCCACAACGGCTCATCAACATTTCAGATCCACATTTTAGCAACAACGTCTGTTATCTAACATACTGTGTTTTAACAGTGCACTCCAGAAATAAAGGCATTTTTGTTGACATTGATGATCCGACAAAGACCTTTTAACATCCATGGAAACTTTTCAATGCACAAAAGGTTCTTTATAATAAAGGATGCCTCTACAGGTAGATGCAATTTAATTCATACACTAAAAAATGGTTATTTTTAGAAAAGCCTACTTTTTGGTACCTACATTTTTAAAAGGCTCAAGTTCAAGTTTAACCATTGCATTTGGCATTTAGGACATTATAATGCATTTTTGGACCTATTAATAAAAACCAGCCTGGCACCAGGTTGTCTCATGCGAAAAACTGGACTGCAGATTCAGGAGGAGAGATGCAGATCAGGCCGGTGGAGGGTGTTTGTGGATGAAGCAGTAGAAACAAAAGGTTCTGTGAAAAGCCTGCAAAAGGTGGACAGGCAGAGGTGTTAAAAGTGATACCCTGAAGAAACAAGAGGCAGATATGCACCTTCCCAGATCTCTCTCTGCCATTTGCACACACTGTCTGCTTTAGCCCAACTCCAATAAACAAAAGAGTGAGCTTGACCTTGTGTGACCTGCTGGTCTGACTTGTTTTGTAGTGAGATGAACACGCATACAGCGCTATGAATAAATAGATAAAGGTTTGAGCAAATAGCGTACCTGCTGGATTTACTGAACCTTGAGAATGATAAATGTTGTGTTCAGAGGGGGTTAAAATGGAAAACAAGGCCCTGCTAATCCATTAAAAGAGAGCACTACGCTAAACATCCCCAGGTTTACAGAAAAAAATCCATCTACATCTGATTGAAACTGGACCCGAGGCTTTGGCATGGAAAGAAAACACTTCAAAGCCATTGTCTGAGGGAGTTCACTTTGAGCTATGGAAATGGAAATTTCCAGCATTCCTCAATGATAATTGGCCAACTCCAAAAGTGCAGTTAAGTTTAACTTTAATTACCAAGGAAGCTATTCAGACTTTGTTGTCTATTTAAGATCTTTTCATTTTTGTAAAGTAAATGCAAGCATTTAAGGCCAAACTATACAACAAACTTACAATTTAAACTTTTGTCTTTTAGGCCTACAAGTGTACATAAACTGATACAATTAAAATTGTATAAAAGTTATGCCTTAATATTAACAATATTAACAGTGATTCTCTCTCTCTCTCTCTCTCTCTCTCTCTATATATATATATATATATATTAACTTACCCAATATATTAACTAATACAAATGCTTTCACATTGTTTGCTGTCTTCAGTGAAAAAATATATATAAAAAATTGACCTTTGTTCATATTTCACATTGAAAATTACAAAAGGCATCTGTACATGTTTCTTCATATTAGTAATGGACCAATTATTAAAAAAAATACCTTATCAGGTATAACAGTTAGCCTATGCTAGCATATGTTGTGTCAAAATGTGTTTTGTGAGGTGGTCCACGATATTTAAATTTGAGTCAAATTGTGTTTTTCACTTAGATGTAAGGGTAGAGTAGGCCTATAAGCATTATTATCTTTGTATAAAACCATTGTGTTTCCACTGATAGCCTATAGGTGTGTGAGTGTGTGTGTGTAGGGGTTCAACACTACTCAGTGATTGACAATTTCCTGGAGGGAGGTCCCTGCCTTATCATGTGAAATTTCCACTGCTTGGGTTCAGATTGCGCTCGTTGTCTCACCTATGATGAGCACGCTGTTCACCTCAAACAATGGATTAAACTCGGAGCTGGTCACAGTTTGCCATACTTGACTACTTTACAAAGTTAATTCAAATCTCAGGGGGACGGAAAACCAAAAAAAAAACAAGGTGAGGTATGTGTGTACACTTATGCTCGCTTGAATATAGTTCACTCTGCACGGTACTGTTTGTATTTACTCTAAATTATTCAGTGTTAATATGAGAGCAGCGCTGTGTTTTTTCCCTTGTGCATTTTCCTGTTATTTTAATTTGTTAAATCCACTCAGTTGGCGTTTTCAAAGAAAATTAACGAAATGATCATCAATGATCGTATACGATAAAAAGTAACGAAAGTGCTGGTAAGTTTTCCTATGGCTGAATTGTTTGTTTGTTTTTTCGCGTGTGCAACGGATATGTTTGCTGGTGCGTTTGGACTTTGTCATACCAATTAATGGAAAGTAACTTTATCTGTAACTAACCCCTCTGTGTAATGCTGTACCGTTTAAAGACAGTTGTGGGGAAATGGATTGATAAACCAAGAATAAATGCATATTTCCTTTTTACTTTTTTATTAAGATCCTATAACGTTACATATTGTATTTAATGCTTATTTTCTGCAGCTTCAGCAACTTTCAGCAAAATGTTAAACGTGAAATCAAGACAGTATTACATTTCTTGTATAGTTGTCAATAATGTGTGAAATAGAGATGTAATTGTTTTAAACTCTCTTGCGGTCACAATAAAAGGGTTAGTGGTTATGCGGCAGAAAAAAACATACAAATGAGCATTGTTATTTTACATTAATCACCATTCTTGTTATAATCACTTTTTGTAGTGCATAAAAATGAATTGGTTTCATACAAAACATTTTTTTTTCCTTCACTTGCTGAAGTAGCGATTAACTTATTATTATATTTTACCTCTGTCAGTATAACAAACTTAATGCATTTGCTTTATATATCAGTGTACTAATGCTAATCGTCTTTTTTCTTCTTGTGTTTTTTGTGTAGGCATGATTCCGAGGACAGAGGTGGTGCTCTCCGTCTTGGGGGAGCTGCAGGAGGCCACAGAGTGCATGGGTCTTGATGCCCTCACTAAAGTTGCTGTGGAGGTGGAGCAGGTCCTGGCCCCTTTCCAACTTCCTACAGCACTTTGCTCTGAGATCTCTTCATGGCTAGGCATTGACGCAGTAGCTCACAGACTATACCCAGGAGATGCACCAACGGGTTTGCTTCCTCTGGTCTGCAAAGGAGATGGAAACCTGCTGTTTGATGCAGCTAGCATGCTTCTGGTGGGCTCCACGAGCCTGAGTCTGGAGCTGCAGGTCAGAACTGTGGTGGAGATGCTGCTGTGGAAGCGATACTACCTGTGTGGTATGATTGACTCAAAGGTCATGCTGCAGGCGGTTAGGTTTTCCCTTTGCACTGAGGAGTCTCAGGACATGCTCAATCTGCCGATTCAAGTGCTAGAAGCCATCTTCGATGCTGATGTCAAGGCCTCCTGCTTCCCCGGCTCCTTTGCAAACATGTGGCACGTGTATGCGCTGGCGTCTGTCCTGCAGTGCAACATCTATTCGGTTTATCCCATGTACAATTTAAAGATTCGGCCCTATTTCAATCGAGTCATTCGCCCGAGGACATGGCCGAAAGACGTCGAGCCCTTGACCCTTCACATCATGTGGTCGGGCGACTTGGAGGCAGGCTCTGTTTTCAAATCTCACAACTTCGTGGCCTTGATTCATGCGAGCGATCTAAAAATCGGAAGTCCCAACAGCGAGCAGCGAATACCCTCGGTGAAGTCCCTGGATCTTCTGAATCCGGACTCCCATCTGTCTTACTCCAACCTCAAAGACAAGTTCAACATCACCAAGAGCACCTTTTACCGCTGGAAGAGGCAAAGCATGGAGTATCACAAGAAATCGGTGGCCAGGTATGAGGCCAAACACTTCTTCCTGACATCCTACAAGCAGGGGAAGCTTATTCCCCTCAGCCAGTTCAAACAGCTTTTCCCAGAAATTCCACGATCCACTTACTATGCGTGGAAGCAAGAGCTTGTGTCCACTTGCAGTGTCTCGAGCGGCTCCACGGGGGAGCTGAGTCCCGCAGACAGCACTGAGCAGGACTACTGGTCCTCGCCGGAAGTCCAGAAGAAGCCCACCCAAGGGAGCTTTGCTAGCATGTTGGCCTTTAAATGTGAGAAACTGGAAGGGGAACGTGCCCAAAACGTGGCTTTGATGCAGGAGGCGAAGAAGAGCTTACAGAACTGTATTGTTGCAAACACTTCGTTCCCCTACAGAATTTTCAAAAGAAGGTTTCCGGGCATCTCCAGATCCACATACTACAATTGGAGAAGGGAAGCAATGCTGTTTACGCCATTCAAAGAGCTTTCAGGTAGCAGCGAGGAAAGCTCAGATGCTGATAAAACCCAGAGTCCCAGAAGTCAGATGTCCGCTGCTAAGTTTGACAGACAAAAGCTGTCACCAAGAGTGAAGATCTCCAGACGCAAGCAAAGAAGCCTGAGGCTGGCTTATCACCAGAGGAAAGCGTTGAGGGAAGAAGCCAAAATGCATGTTAGGAGGTCAAAGATGTCCTTCATCAAATTCAAGCTCAAGTTCCCTTCGGTTTCCTCCTCTTTCTACTGGCTCTGGAGAGATTCTTTGAACAGGAAAGCCAAGAAGCCGGTCGTGATGTCTGAGACAGAGAAATCCCAGAGCTTGGTTGTCTCGCCAGATGTCATCGAAAAGATAAAAACTCAAAGAATGTTTTCGTTTGATGGGAACATGGATTGCCTGAATAGACAGACAGTCTGTCCCTCTGAATTTACACTGCCTGAATACTCTCTGCCTGACCAGTCCAATAACGAACAGATGTTTGTGATGGATGTTGTGGCACTGGCCAATTTCAAGGCCAAAGCTAAACTTTTCTTGCAACAACGCTTTGAAGAGAAGTCCTTTCCCACATTCAAAGAATTCCGGTCTTATTTTCCTCTCACTCCCCGTTCCACCTACTACATGTGGAAAAGGGCTCTGCATCACGGAGTGCCATTAATTCATGGCTGAATGCTCTGTTATTTTTCTCACCGCTGTCAAGTCCTCCTAGTACAAATCTGACACTATATTGATTTTTATAGTTCACTATGCAATATTCCTTTGAGTCTGACTGTTGTTTTTTCAGTCACCCACATAATTGCAGTTCATGCATCTTAATTATTTGTCCTTTTCCTTTATTTGACCACTTGGTTGTAGCTCAAGGACATTTGCATGTGTGTGAAATCAGACAGTCTTTGTGTCCACCTACAGTAAGTGCTGATGGCCCCTAGGCAAAAGGCAGTTCAAAGACATTATCAGGTTTTCAGATGGCTCTCTTTTTTTGACCCCCACCCCCCAAATATTTACAATTTAAATGAGTTCCAAATTCTGATTTAGGTTAATTTTAATTCTTGTTTATTTCTTTTTTTACTTGTTTTTACTTCTTGTTTTTTTTTTTATTGTTATTGTTTTATTTAGTTTAAACTATGAAATTACAGCTAAGGATTGTTCTTGAACAAAAAAAATGTATAGTATTTTAATTCGTAACCTGGAGTGTTCTTTATTTCTTCTTCCTTTTTTTTTTTTAATACATATATATTTTTATACTGACAATTGAATGTTATCTCTGCTTGGGATATGTGCCCAATTTAAAATGAATACCTCATACTTGAATGTTACAGAATTATTGCCATTTTGCACATTGTTTTTGATCATGTTTCACTTCACATGTTTACTTTTTTGCTGCTTAAAGGTGTAAATATTTGGTATCTCAATACCGTTTAATTGTTTTGTGAAGTTATTGTGTTTAACTACCTGACTAACGTTTTCAGCTTCACCATTGTAGTGTTCTGTAACTCTGTTAAACTTGTCTTAAAAAAATGACAGTTCACAATGTGCTCCTTGGATCCATTTGATGAGCACAAAGCCAATTTTGTTAATTTTACCATGTATGAGGCCAGTTGCTTTGTGCAATAAAAACTGGTTTATACACTCTGTTCACTCTTTAGGTTTTTATGAAGTATCAGAAACTACCTACCTAGTCTTAAGTTAATTTCTTAAAAAAAGGTCTGATCTGTGTTAATTGTACTCTTTTGAGAACAAAAATGCTCTAAGGTAAATGCCTGAGAATAAATGTGCTGGAAAAAAATTAGTTCATGTAGATCATTTATTCTAGTACCATTTGGGTTGAAACGATTGTTAAATTAGCCCAACATTGACATAACAGTCCTCATTTTTCTTGTTTAAAGTGCATTCTGAGACTTGCTGGTGTACCACATCAACACTGTGATGTCTGCTATATATTTGAGCATTTTTCAGATTTTACAGTTTCAATGTTTACCTTAATTTAAAAAAAATAAAATAAAATTTGACAGGAGGGCCAAGCCTTCAATGAGTCATAATAAGGAGCTTTTTATGGGTGCCAGAAAGCCACAGAAATGTCTCTGTTTATAATTTGCACCTTTTTAATGGACAGATAAAAGGAACGATAGATATTCATGAGAATCTAGACAATCCATAAGAGCTATTTTAATAGCTATCCAAAAGCTATTAAAATCTTGGGTTCTCTGTCTGGTTTCTTTTAATGGTTTAAAAAAGTATAAACGCATACATAAATTTTGCATCTATAAGCCTTTTCTAGATGTTGCAAAGTCTTGGAATAAAAATCCAAAAAGAGTATTTATAAATAAATACAGTAGATGGCAGTGGAGAGCTTTCTTTAGGAGCATCTTCCTTTCTGCAATGGCTTGCCAAGATTCCTCATCTATTCAGTATTTTACAAATTAACATTATTAATAAAAAAAAAAAAAACCAAAATAAAGTTTTAATGTCATATATAGCTTTTAGAAAATTCTAGAGCAACAACAGGTTATAATTTAAATGATTACATTCTTAAATGTAATAAGTATGACTAGTTGCTTAATTTGATCTTTGTTGAATTGATAAAAGGTGTAGCCTACTAAATATTGTAATAACATTTGATTCAACTATGCTTAAACCTTTAGTGGTAATGCTCAAAGCCTTTCCTCCAGCTTGTTGCTGTTTATGGCATCACAATTTTAAAACAAATATACCATGATATTTAGAGATAAATAGTCATTTAACAAGATAATTATATTGCTTGCATTTCTTTTCCCTTATTTTTTAAAATCGACGTTAGTAGGACTTTTACTTTGATATCACCTGCACCTTGTTAGTTACGTCAGGTGGGCGCGTGCAGCTCGAATGAACGCGAATCTGATGATGATGCTGAAGATTAGGAGAGCTTTCCTCAAGTAGTAAGGTAATTACTTTCTTTTAATCAAGTTTGATACTTAAATTGACCAAAATCCTAATACATAAATGTACTTTTTAAAATTTTTGTGTTGTTATGTGTACAGGGAAGTTTAATTCGCGTTGTTAACTTTGTAACAGTTACCTGATGTTTTCATAGAGTTACAGTAGCAACAAGTCCTTTAATGGTTGTGAATTAGTTGAGTGCTTTTATTAGAGGCGCAGGTGCACTTAGACAGTTTTCATTGTAACTTACTGTAAAGTTACTGATGTTGCTATGTGAATTTATTACAAAAGTACAAAAATGGACCATAACCAGAAGATTAAGAACCAGCTAATCATCAACCAAAACATGCTGTATGCACCTTAAAAAAAACGTTTTTGGCTAAACTGTGATAAAATTGAGAAGGGGAATTAACAGATCTGGAACTGTTGATAATTAAAGTCCATGCAATCTTTTATCAGATGAATGGTATCCCTAAATGATCTTCGGTTCATTTACCAGATAAACGTGAATATCAGTGTCAGCTGGACAAATTTTGCCACAGCATTCAACCAGAATGACTGAAGATTGTGTTAACTGTGTGTTAAACAGTTGTTTAATTTGTCTGCGGTGATCAGTCAGCTCTGACTAATTGTACACACGTTTGCTAGATTAGACGTGGCGCTTTGTTCCTGCTCATTTTGAGTCATTTGTTGTACTGTTCACAATACGTGACGTGCATATACCTATGAAAACCCTAACAGATGCCATGAAAGATTTCCAGAAGCATTGACAAACTTCTTTTTTTTTTAATGCACAAATTTGTCTAATTTCTGCACTTGGTATTTTTCATCACTAAGGTGTCTAATTAACTCATTTGACAGTCAATTTGCTCTCAACTGTCATTTATGCCATTCAGAGGCACTTATGGTGAAATCTATACAGACAGCAGCTGAATTTACCATTCATTTACCATTGCAATAATTGTTTGCCTTCTGTGTAGAGTTGTATATCGCTTATGTGATGTCTTATGGCGTTAAAAGGATTTTTCCATTAGAGAAATGTGATGGCGCCCCTCTGAGATCACTTAAGGGCTACATGGGTTGTCTTAGTGGGATAAACCTGAAAAAGAAAGAATGAAAGAGACTGGCAAACATCAGGACCATCCATTGCATGCTAATAATGCCTCGTGTCTCTTCTGTAATAAAACCACCTCATTAGTAAACCCAACTCTCTCATTTAACCTCATCCCTGATAATGACCAAATGACTTCCATTGTGAAATTCTGCTCACCGCTGCACCTCCCTAATGGCCTCTCTCCTCTGTGATTAAGAGGCAAACGGCCTCAGACACGAGCCATGTCCACTTTTGTCTGCTGTAGAGGAGGTGAACGAGAGGGACAAAGGATAATTGTGGTTTTGTTTAAGCACTAGCAAGGGAACCTTGACAGGGTGTAAAAAAAAAACCTTGCAATGCAAATGCGTAATTATTATAAATGCATTTCAGGACTGAAGAATAAGGATAGTGTGGAGGCCATTAGTGAGAGTTTTAGGCCGAAACTCTCAGTTAAAGAAGCTGTTACTTGCTGTATTGGGCTGGTGTTATATCTTGGATTTGCTTTTAAACATACATGCATTTGTCTTGCAATAGTATATTTATTTTTATATATATTTTTATTGGCGTTAAACGTGAAGGCCTCTCTCTCTAGTGGTGGTAATTTGAGTTTCGAGTCATAAGCTTTCAGATTTTTGATATGACCTTGTTGTCTACCTATGGTAGATTGTAGCCCTTTAATTCAGTTTTGAAGAGTATTTTTCTTTCAAAGGTATGTGAAGTCCACTTAACCAACCGCTTTATTTGGGATCCTTTTTTGTACACGTTTCCTTTCTGCTCATTTTCTTGGGTACTTTTAGAGAGAGTTGTTGGTATCTGAGGCAAACTTGCGCTCTACAGCAGAAGCTTTTCGTCAGTATCCCTGTCAGTGTCTGCTGGTTTTGATTTATAATTAACTCTGACTGTTTTCGGATCGATTCATTCCTCAAAGGAGAGCCAACCTGGTAAGCGCTCGGTAAGAAAGGGGTCAGTGTATCGCTGCCAGGTATTTCACACAACACTGGCATTTATGGAGCAGAAATTCATTAAATTGGATAAATTCTCAATGTTGGCACATCTTCACTGGCCCCAGAGCCAAAAGTTACGTAAACGGGGACAATCCCAGTTTAAATAAATGATATATTAGCATCATTTTTTGGCCATTAAAACAGATGGATGGCCTGTTCTTCTATGTGGAATGTTTTATCATTAACATGCTCCCATCTAAAAAGAGTGCCTGGAGGGATGGACTGAATTAAATAAAAACAAAAAGGTGCAACACATCCTCCGGTTTAATGCCTATTTTTAAACTATTGATGTGTAACGCTATGCTGACTACTTTAATAAAACAGATGAAGTCTTTATTATGCGACACAGTTGTTGAAGTACCATTTGGTTATTCTTGAAGCTTTTAATGCTTGATGATTTAACATATGTTGCGTGGGCTTAGGTGTGACATGCTACTACATTTCTGTTCCAGACATGACTGGGAATCACCAGTGGTGATTTGAAATGACTATGAAATTAGTTTTTTTAGCTGGTAGCTATGGTAACGATTAAGGCCACAGTCACTAAATTGGCCATGACTGAAGTCCATTATTTTACAACTTTAACCTCTATTATTCACTCACATCCGTTGACTCATTTCACAAGCCATTCGAACTCTAATGATCTCAAAGTAGCTTTACTGACATTGTGACCCAGCAAAAGTGAACGTCTTTTAGAAATTGAAGTGTTAGTCGTTTGTTAGCCTCAAATTATGCTGTGTCTTTAGCATGCAGTGTAGTGGACTGGGATTTGATTTGGTTCTGCACTGAGCATATGCCCCCAGTTTCACAGACAAGGCTTAAGCTAGTCCCAGACTAAATTGCATGTTTGAGCTGTCTCAGAGGAAGATATCT
>JAUMHQ010000083.1:11461582-11477171 GCA_032361165.1 Enteromius paludinosus
AGCTACATACCTTCTATGTACATATCAGAGAACAATTTAAAATATTCTCTCAATGCATTCTATGGCACCTTTAATTGTTTTTAACCAGTTTCATATGTTGGGCATTTAAAAAAAAAAAAGAATGTATAGGTGAGATTGATTTGTTGCTAGTGGACATGCAATAAACCTGGCTCCTCTACAGACATGTCAAGAAAGCTTTCGGAAAGTTTGCCGTGGCATTGGACTTTCCTGTCATGGTGGTAATTGACTGTCATTTGTAAACTCAAATACTGGAGTCGGTGAGGCGGACGACGAACCAGGCTCTCTCTCTCAGACCCTGTTATTCCAGTCAGTTTTGGTGGCAAAATGTCACAGCTCAACTGCTCTATCTCTTTCTCTGAGCTGGAATTAATACCGTTCTTTTGGTTCAGACACTCCTCGAAGGTTAATTACTTTGCTGGATTATGGAGAGGTGCTCTCGCCACCTGCGTTAATCAAAAAATGTGCCTAATCCTGTTAGCACACATTACCTCTTACAAGTGCCAGTCATCCTCTACATTCATGGTTTGATTCACATTTATATTGATTTTCAGAATATAAACCGAACCAACTGTAAATGCATAATGAAATAGAAGTACCAATAAAAAAATGTCCCCCAAAAATTACAATGTTATCATTTACACACCATTTCTTTCTTGTTTTGTATAACACAAAAGAATACATGAAGAATGTGTCAGTGGGGTCCAAAACAACATTTGCCTCCGTTTGCCTATTGTATGGATAAAAACATACTTTTCGGAAAAGATTGCGAGTCAGTAAATGATGACAGAACTATTCCTGTGGACTGCATCTTTAAAGGCGAAAATATTGTCCCTGCAGTTGGGGTTGGAGGGAACATTGGTGCTGTTATAAGAGAAATAATGAAATGGACGGATTGAAAGGGCCAAAGATAGATATATCATTACATGAGAAAGAAGAAGAGAGGCACAGCCTCATTAAACTGTCTAGGAAGCTGCCTCGCAATTGTGACACTGGAAAGGACACAGGTGAGAGTGCTGCTTTTTAATGACCCCAGTCTGTGATGTTACCTGTCGACAAGATTTGGGGTCTGGAGAAAGCTATTAGGTTGAGGACTGACTGAGAGGAAAGAGAGATCTGTGAGCTACTAGTGTTTATACAAGTGTGTATTTGTTCATTCTCACCAGAACAGAAAGAATTTGTGTGCATGGATCATTCTAATCCTATTTTTTTGATGTCTTGCCATTTACAGACTTAAAACATGGAGGTAATGATATGCCATCTATCTATCTATCATCATATATCTGTCTAGCCATTGAAAAAAAGGCAGCAGCGGTAGTATTTTCCTGACAACATTTCATAGAAATGACTACATACTAGCTCTGTTTTAGGCAGTAACCCAAGAATCAGCATTCAAAGTATGCTCTGGTGAATGAGAAATCTTGTTTGTCTTTGGTGCTTGCACTGTGCTGAAGCTTGTGGAAACACTCAAACATTTGCTTTGACTTCTGTCGGTAGACATGGATACAGTGTGGCAGATGCTTCGTCAATGCAGTTTTTATACAGTTGTGAAAAAGACCTGACATTTCTTGGGTATTGTATTGTCTGTGCTTTTTAGATTACATCACTGTATTTTTTATTCTGCATACGCCCTTGAATTTCAATGAGTCGAGTTGACATTATTCATTTGCACAAGCGCTATTCATATTTGAAACTAAGGCAAATCCAACTGTAAAAACGGGAAAGATTGCGTTATTGAGAGTGAGCTGTAATCCAAGCGGCTGTGTGCGTTCAATATTTGCTTGTCTATATAAGGCAGATGAATCATTGTTTAGGGTTTGAGTCATGAGATTGCTCACTCTGGGTATAAATTAAGAAGAGTATGCATATGCACATAATTATTGATTGGTTTCTACATTTCGTTCAAAGTACATCGTTCTATGATGGCATTAGTGATGTCCAAGGCATGCTGAAAGATTGACCCCAGGTCAACCCGAATGCACTAAAAACGCCAGTTTATCATTTTCCAGAAGATTCCATTTTGCATTCCGGTCAGCTTTTAAGTGTTCTTAAAAGTGTTCTTCTTTTTCTTCCGGTTTTGCTCTTCCCTTTTCATACGATTTAAAGTAAATACAAAATCCTCATAGATACAGCAGGGCCACATTTGAGGATTTAGGAGATATAAATCTGACTCTTTCATTGCTGTCTCTCTCAGGAAATGTGCATACTAGAGTGAAGAAAAGGCTGAAGGAAAAAAGGTGCGAGTACAAAAGCTTCTGGTGCTGCTACACTATTTTTTTTTTTTCCTCTTTCGGTGTAAACAATGAGACAAGGACAGATTTTCAGAGCCACTCACCCCAGGAAGAGATCAAATATGTTGCTTTTTCACATCATCCTTATGTGTTATTTGTCTGCCATACTCATCCTTATGTGGCTGTTTAAAAAAAAAACTTACATTTTTAATGAAATGCAACAGCATAGGAGGTTTAATTTACTACAGTGAAGGTTGTTGTCTTTTTAAACAGTGAAATCAAAACAGTGTAAAAGATAGAATGATAACCGTAAACAATACATTGCAAAAACATTCTTTATAATGCAAAAGGCAATCAAACATCTTTGAGGATGTTAGTGTGCTAGTCTTTGCTGAGAGGTTTTGGTCACGTTTCAGGGTGGGGGATCAGCTAACATCTAACCATTCAGTCATAACTGAAAGTCATTTTAATGCATTTATACCAAGTAATAATATGTTTTATGCTCCTATTGTCTAACACTTTGGGGCTTTTCCAAATTTTGAAGAGAAGTCCATGCCAGCTGTGACTGGTTCGGTCGACCTCAAGGGGGTTACCACCGCTCAAGTGCCTGAGGGACCACTCTCATCATTAGAGCACTATGGGAACTCTAATGGGTTAGGGTTACGGGGGCAGTCAGTGGAAGTACAGACACGTAGAATAGCTATCCAGGCAGAGCTGTCGGCAGCAGACAACTCACTCCCGGTGGATTCACTAACCTATGTGGCTCCAGGTCTTTCGTTCCCATAGGACTGGCGTTGTTTTACCTGAGACCTGACCGGTTAAAATTGCCTCGCTGATTTTCATGCTCCATCTCTGATTATAATTTCATGAGGACGTGCAATTCACAAAGTCAGGCTGAATACCGCTTCCCGCTTTAAGCGCAAAACCAAACTCGCAGTTATTATGCCACAATAGAAGTTGGAAAAACAAATGTTGGTGCAAAGAAATGAAACAATCCCAATATATGCACATAATCAGAAGAGGTATTACACTGAAACCAGTGCTTTAGGGAAATATGCACAGCGATTTGCATAGTTTTATATTGAGCAGATATGAAGCACTGTGCAGCAGATTGACCTGAGTGGGAGTGGAAGAGACGTTCTTCTGCACCCACACTCCTCATGTTTCAGATTTTCTCATCAACTTCAGCCGCTCTGTGGGATTGCTGGGAGGAGCCCTGAAGGTGTCTCTGAAAATGCCGTTCGAGAGGCGGATCTGCTTTGAAACCCATCTGCCTTTTACCTCTGCCCAATATTCTCTTGGCACAATTAACTATTCCTGTCATGCAGCCTCCTGTTGTAGTGAGCTCGAATTGGCAAAATGGGGAAAGGCAAATTGATACTTAGATATGAACATAATTAGACAGATGTTAGACGGCGTACTAATCTCTGCAGAAAAGTAACAGTCTGGCAGTACAAAGGCAGAGAACGAAATTGTTTCCTAAAGTCTGAAGGCATGATGGAACGCACCGTTCATCACTCATAGACCGGTAGTATCTATGAATGCATGCAAAATCCACAATGTTAAAATTGTGAATAATGTTCAGACATGGGCTATATCTGTTGTCTGACGAATGCATGGTAGGGAGTTGTTCAGGAAACCTGCAAAATAAAATGAAAAAGCAACTTGTTTTTGCAATTTGTGAACACATGCCCCTTCCAGAAAAGTATTGTTTGATTGAATCAGGTGTAAGACACTCTGTTTACACCCGGTGTTAAGTTCTTCAATCACTTGTTACACTGGATTTGTGACTGCATACTTATTTAAATTTCAACACAAACAGGATATTAATTCTCAGTCAAGCTCCTTTAATACCTGCGCCTGAGGTGTGTACGCCTTTACGTGATCTATGTCACTGCATGTGATGTCAGATGCTTGTTATCCTTTTAAGGTTCATCTGATAGAAAGATCTGACCACAGGCGTGTCTCTGCAGAGCTGCAGTCTGAAATAACTGAAAAGCACTGGACAACTGCAGCTTATTTGTTGAATGTGAAAGTAATATGCCAGTTGTACATTCCTGTTTGCATATAGAAGAATTGTGGTTGACGAAATGTCAATGCTGGTCAGGAATCAAATCACATTTTCATTGCAGGATACGACTATTATTAAATCCTCTTAAAGAAAAAAAAAGGTGGATTTTAATTTGAATGTCAGGTACCAATTCATTTCATACAATACACTTTTTGGAAATTAATGACCTGAGTTGTAATTGCTTTTCAGCGGAGGATGTGTTTATTTATATATTTTGCTTAGGAATGTTTGATGTGGACATTGCATTCATTTATTGTGCTAACAGCACTACCTTCGAACTACATAAATAAATACATAAAGTGTCTGCAGGTGCCGATTCTTTCCACACGGCATCTCTGGGATAAAAAGAGCTGCATCTTATAACTGCTGTGGTTTTCACCTCAGGCACTGAAAGCACACCTACCACCTACAAAACAATATAAATCATAAAATAAAAGAGCGTATTTCCACATATTGCCTCAACAATTACACATGCCCATATTTAGCCTAACATGCGCATACATTTTTAAGTACACATGCTGAAGCAATATGTGGCAAACCTCTTCTACAACAAGAATAATGCAATTAATTTCCACTTTGTCTTCAAAAGAAGCATGTGACTACACAGATAGCAGAGAGTTGTGCCATGTTCTGCTAGTACCTGTTTAGAAAAGGATAAAAAGGAAAGCCAGTGTAATTCTGTTTGTTTCAAGAAGTAATGATGCAGATCAGTGACACTGATTAGGTGAACCGTCGCTTTCACTTCCAGCGCATTTAATGTAAAATATGAGATTGAAGAAATTCTTCCAAAAATGATTTGCTTCAGCAATATGTTACTATGAATGCTTTAAAGAACTCCCATTTGGCAGTTTTGCTGATTGCATTTGTAATCAAACACTCAAACGCATCCCTGCGTGTGGTCCGTAGATGATTCAGCCCTCGAGGCCAGTCATTTATTTAATAATAAATTCATCCGATTCTGTAAACGAATGTTGTTGCCACAAGCTATTCAAAAAAACAAATTTGTGTCAGGCTTTACAACCGCTGAATTTAAGTAATGCATATCGAACTAATCAAATTGTAAATATATAACATTCCTCAATGATGATTTCCACTGAAGGATTTTGTAGATGTTGATGTATGGAAAATAAGGGGGGGAAAACATGAAGCTTCATCCTCACACCTCCATACACACCTCTGCTGTGCTCGAATATGACTCATCCATCTGTTTAGTGTTTTGTTCCTGACAAGAGAGATTCACGCATGAGGACCACACTGTATCATATTTTCCCAAAAGGCAAAAACACATCCAGCCTTTGCATTAATAGATACAAGGTCGTTTTTGTCTGAAATGATTTATTTTATACCGCTGCATCTTGTCTTTAGATTGCAGTATTTACAGTGTCACTGTCTCACAAGCACATTCCGATCATGAATGAGAAAACTCAAAGTATTACAATACCAAGAAAACACTGATATTCTTTATAAACACTTTACTCTTTCTCTCTCTCATTTTGTATTAGTTGAAGCAGGCAATCCTCAGATTGTTGATGAGGGATACCAAAATAACCTTACAGCCTTAAAAACACCTTTTGAATGTCAATGACAAAACACAAAGCAGATAGAAATGATTGCAATTGAAAAGTCCAAAGGTAAAATGCACATTTAGTTCTTACAGTGTAGGTCATTGCATGTGGCATAAAATGAACGTCTGAAAATGACTAGTCACTATGGAAACGTAAAATGGCGGGGAAAAAGGGCCAGGCTGATACACAATCAAGGGAGGGTAGACACTGACACTGTTCATTTAGAAGTTAATGATGCAAACACATAAGAAAAAAACAAACAAACTGCTTGATAGCACGTTAGTGACATTGACGGAAACTGAAACCCATTTTCATTACAGCCAATTTGAGTTGGTAACACACACACACACGTGAATTTTATTTCCGCTGCGCTTAAAAATAGCAAAGATTTGCTTGGTCAAGCTTCAGTGGCTGCAAAGTAGCATAGAGTGTTATTTGTAAAAAATAAATAAATAAATAAAAAATTCTGTTTTGCTATATCCAGCTATGCTCTGGAGACCAGACACTTCCTCTGAAAAAGCCATTATGGGGAGCTAATTGTGAACCGTAAATGTCAGGTATGACTAATGCATGACCTGCGCTGAGAGACTGCAAGTGTCCCACGTTGGCTTTCAACGCTTTGGTGGTTGCAGTGGAAATGCATTTGCTAAAGACTGCAACAAAACCAGCAGGTCTTAAGTGTGCGCTACGCATCACAGGCTCAGAGGAAGCAGCAGAGGTTTGCGTTTAGCTATCCAGGCATCATTCTTCTCTGTTGAGCGTTCTGCTGCATACTATTTCAAGTACGTGAAGGGTGGTGTGCTTGGATAAAAACCTACAAAACTTCTTTTTGGTGCCATATATTAAGCATTAAGCGTAACTGGTTCTTACGGCACAGATATAAACCGTGAATTAGCTGTAAAATCCTCAAGCGTAGCCTCGTTTGCTCGTCTACTCATTCTTGTCTAATAAAAGCTCGGTGATTCAGTGAATTCCTTCTGACCAGCGTCTCTCAGTTTACAGAACTGGCATTGAGTAAATCTGTTGACCTTGACGAAAGCTCCACACCAATAGAAACCTCCTGTAGACATTTTTTCCTGATGTGTTGACTCTTTTGAGAGAATGTATTTTTATTACAGTGTCCAGGTTACACATTGATATAATTCACCAGTGTATAATAATAGCAATAACGATACTTAATTCCAGGCAGAGGTTACTTAAGTACAGCTTGTTCTTTACTGTTGCTCAGTTGTACTTACAATTTCACATGGAGGCTGTAAAGCATGACCTTTACCAGTTAGCTTTTTTCCACAATGAACGGTTCTCCACACACATTTAAATCCTTGTCAGTTCGTTTCTCTAGAATTCAAAAAGAAAGCATCTGCAACCTGTAAGCACCGTGATATCATCTATTATGTTTTTGTGTCGCCTCCTCCTGCGGCAGAAAAATTTTAATTATTTTCTTGAAGAATTTTCTCAAATTATCTTAGTTTTGAGGTTAGAGTTTAGCCAACTTTTAAGAGGTTACTAATATACTTTTTTTTTTAATAGTTTTGTGAATTCAACCTCTTAAAGGCCTCACACTGTAAATATTTAAGCTTGTGTAGAAAAAGGCGTTTCAAATCACCACAGGGAGCAAAATGTGGCCAATTTCATTTCAACTGAGGTCTGTACCATAAGAAATCAAGTCAACCCCCGAATCACTATTTAGCCACCAGAGAACCCATAGTTTTCATGTTTTGAAGTGCTTATGCGGATGACTACACCAGATTTAGTCTCCATTGTTGTTGAAATAGACTAGTCGACCTTTAACTCAACATCCCCCGTGTGTTCGTTCTCATGCCTGTGAGCTTTGAGACATCCAATACATTATTAATCGATTCAATCTGAGTCCCTTTCACCTGAAAACAAAACCTGCCTTTTTGTTCAAACATCCATCTTAGGACTTGAGGAAAGTATATAGTATATTTTTTAACCATCTGTCTCCGAAAAATATTCTTTTCAATCATAAGAGACATTAAGTGATGCATTTGGGGAGTGAAGGGACACACCGCTATACACTTGTACAGTCATTTCATTTATATTCAGGTCAGACATGGGTTCAAGTCAAGCAAATCCTTACCGATATGAAATAAACATTTGTTTTCCTTGTTATGTTTCTTCTTTTACCATCACATAACTCTTGCAGCCTATGTTGGGTCAAAATTAAGCTTTGGACTTCAGACAAAACAAAATACAAAGAATTTACGACACGAAGCATACAGTCCTAAACAAGTGGGGACAGCATACAGGGTGTGTATAAGTGGTGCTGAATTCCACAGATGAATTTCAATTCATAGATGTGGACCGCATTGTCTTGGATAGCTATTTCTTGTCCTGTAGTTCTGTCTCATGATCATACGTTTTTGTGTATGACCTCCACATTCACTTATTATAACATACAAAGCTGTGTTACTTCGGACAACATTCTGTCCTTTTTAAATAGCGCTCAGAGACTGCAGTTGGTATATTCAGCAGAGCTGGTTTAATTGGGCCACGCACATATACAGGGTTAAACGGAGTCAGTAAGTAATGAGAGAGAGAAACGGAGAACGGCTTGACTTCTCTTTAAGGTTCGGAATGAAGCACAGTTGGAAAGGGAAAAACAAATCCAAGGGCACTTAGTCCCTTTTGATCCTTACATGTGTCCTTTGGAATAGCTTCCCTTTGGGTTTGGTTAATTGGATTGCTTATTTGTCGGTAGCTTATAATCTTCACCTGAACTGCTCTCAGACTTAGTTAAGTTTTATCCAGTGTGGTGTGACACAAGGTGAAGCTTACATTTATATATTATGACTGAGGTGATAAAATCCCCAGTTCTTCTGGTACATCCTCTTCTGGTTCACCCCTTTCTCTGATTTGGGCGGACAGGCAGTCCATGGGGAGGGATGAGAATGAGACATTTAGAAAAAGACGGTTGTGTAGTATCGTTCTGTAGTCCTCCTCTGGCTGTGCTAAATGTGACCTGGTTTGGACAGATACGCGATGAGGGCCACCACTACGCCCACGTAGACCCCCGTCCCAATGGTGATGGAGAGAGCGGCTAGGAACAAGGCTCGTCTAGATGCGATGCTAGCCAATGGGAAGTCTCCCTTGGTCACGGCTTTGCTGGTCTGGAACAAAGAAAGGGAGTGGTGAGAAAGAAGCAAGATCAAAGGATACATTGACCCGTTTTCCATTCAAGGGTAAATTGCATTGAACTATATGCTTCCTTGATGATGCGGAGGGCTGAAGGGAATATCGGAAATGTTCTTACGCACAGCGCAGAAACACCATGCGCTTTTACGACATTATAAAAATCCATTCAACCTACTTTTGAAGGGCAGAGTCACAAAGTACCTTTTTGAATGTATAAAAAATTAAAGCAGCCTTTTAGGTAGCTATGTGAATGGACAGATTTCTGATGAGCTGAATGCATTCTGGAAATTCTGGACACATTCAGCGAGCAGGTTGTCCATGAAGACTTAAAAAGCATTCAAATGTCTTCAATTCACTTTTTGAAAATTTAAGGCCATAAAAATCATGCTTGTATGGATTTTTATTTGATTTCTTTCTTTGTCTGTAGTTGCACACTTGTAGATGAAACAAAGAGCTGATGCAGATTTGTCTTTTGCTTTTTTGGGGGGTTGGACTACATTTATAAAGAATATCACCTCAGAATATAAATAAAGAATTTAAAAAATACCTTTTATTTACCTTTTTATAGCAACACGGGAATTGACAAAAAAAACTCCTTTATTTACAAGGCTCACATCAGAAGAAACCATATAACGAGTAGACTGGACAGAGGCCATTGGGAAAACACACTTTAAATGCAAGACATAACGAGGGGAGAACTCAAGACATCTGGTTAACACGACTGGGAACAAATTAACGCAATGATCATATCAAGGTCAGGAACAACCAAATAAGGGCAAAGGCGGACACGTGGGGAAAAACCAAGACAGAACACACAGATCATGACACCTTTAATCATACAACACATTTTTTTAAAATAAGGACTTTTTGAGCAACCAACCCAGCAACAGGACAAACACTGAAATTATATTATGTCGTTGTTGTTGTTGTTGTTATCATTTCCAAATTTGTGTTGTATTAAATGAGAACGCATAAAAGCCAACCAGAGTGAGCACTGTTCTCTGAAATATTTGACTTATGAATGCCGTGATAGGCCAACTTTACAAAAAGTTAGGCACAGCTTCAGTAAATATACTCAATTCATAAAGCACTTGTATTGTTTATGTACTTATTTCTTTACAGATCTTTGATTTTTTTCCATCGGGAACACTTGATATTTGTGTTTTTGTTCTAATTGTAATTTGCTTTGTCCCTGCTGCTTTCACCTTGTAAACTTTCCTAAAAAACACCTTTGAGGTTTCCAGCATGATCAGTGATGCAGCAGAGATGAGAGGGAAAGCGGTAGCCAGCAAATGCACAGATGTTGTGTTTGTCAACTACTAACTTCTCGCATTGTTTCTTTCTTGTTATAAACATCAGTGTCAAGAGGGATGAGCCAAATGTGATCCAGAGAATTTTGCTCGTGATGCAGCTGTTGCAAATCTCTCTGTAAATAGCAGCATGGTTGCTTTGTAGAGTAAAACACTCAGTCTCGTACTATTACCCCCTGTGTGTTTTAAAGAAATGGAATGATGTGACTCAAAACTCCAATGAATGGCCTTATCTAATGTGTCCATTTAACCCCATGCTGGAAGTATGCTGTACTGAGAGCTATTACACTTAAAAAGGGAGCATCACACTGCCTTTAATTTCTTTAATAGCGAGGCCTATGGAGCCTCATGTAATAGTTTAATCAATCCATTTCCCCGCTCAAATTAATAATTAAGTTCTACTGTGATGCTCATTTACCAAGAACATGGCTCAAGGGCTGCATGAATTTTAACGGGGTGAATTTTTGTAGAACGTGCAGATAACTAAACCCACTCTGTTATGCACAACGTTGTATTATTTCCCCACAGCGCGGTGTCCGCCACTAGTAAGCAAACAAACATGCTTCGAACAGTCGCTTTGTGTGATTGTGTCATGACCCTTTGGAATCCGCTGTCTATTTTAGTATCCTCGTGAGAAAGTGGAAAGAGTTGCCAGTCACACATGTCTGCCGCTGTGGGAGGTGTCTTGCTCTCTTTGTCACAGCATCTGACCCTGTAGTCCAGGGAAAACATTATTGATTTTCTCTCCTACGCTTTGTGGCGGTCAATAATGGGTTGTTTGGATACGCCAGTGCTGGAACGCCAGCTGAGTTGCCATGTTAACATCTATCTGCACATTTGTTTTTATCTTTATATTTGAAGATGCATCTACTTATACAATCATTTCCAGTAATGTTGGAAGATATATGACACATTATTTACAATGTATTTGCAAGTTTAAGTCAATAGATTAGTTTCATGATCAGTTGTTATACTACATATATTTTTTAGTTATTTTTTTTTTTTCAATATCAGTTAATATAATGTAGGATATGCTGCATCTTTATTTTTATACTTAGATTACATTTGCTATAAAATAATGGTTATTTAACCTAATAGCAATAATTGAATAACTCAAATATATATGCATTTTTCATACTGTTGGCTACATTACAATTCATTACTTCAACTGTCCATTTCAATTAATTCAAGAATTGACTCCTCCATCTTTATTTGACCCTCTAGCACTCTCTATTCTAATTCTATTGTTAAAAAAAACTTTTCCCTTTTGGACCTGTGCTCTATACAGAAAAAACTAACACTACCCATTATGTTCTCTACTCTTTTTCATTCAGTCATTATAGCAACTGCATAGAAATTGGATGTTAAATTAAATATCATTTAAATTTTGCTGAATTTCTAACAGAATAATGGATCCTTTTCCTTTTAAAATCCCCACTTTCAGCCATTTAAGATGAAATACTTGAAGTTTGTGATTGAATATAACCAAAGAAACTGAAAACCATCCAGATTCCACTGTATGTGTAATGGCCTTTTGTAGAATTAATACTGATAATTATTTCAAGTCCTATACAGTCCCAATTGCTTCATTAGTTCTACAATGAAGACAAAGAGATTTTCTCAGTCTGTAGGAGTGAGACAGAGGTGGATGCTTAGAGGTAGGAGGAGTTGTCGGCAAATGGTTGGCGACATTCCTCATGAACATTCAACCCTGCGCCGCGGGGAAGGTGAGAAAATCCGTTCAGGATGTTCTCAGAGGAATATTCCCAGCCAGGAGACGGGACAAAAACATTCACATTTTCAGCAGATCTCATTTCCATCCTCCTCACACACGCACGCACGCACGCACACACACTGAAGCTGCATTCTGGAGAACCTTCACTGAACAACACCACCATCATCATAATTACTCTGGGAGAATTCACTTAGCTCCTGACAAAATAATTCACTCTGGCTGTGTCTGCCGCGGACTAAACTATAGATAAGAATAAAAAGGCTCATTCCAAAGTAGAAAAATAGTAATCTATTGCTTTGAATGTAAAAAAAAAAGCAGCTGAAAACACGGTCCATGCTCGTCACACCCATCTGATCTGTGGATTCATGTTTACACTATTTATATTAGAGAAGTGCATGATCATTTTCAGTCACACAAAGGAGAGCTGTTTGTTCGTATGATGGGTTTTATAATGAGGCACACCTGTGAGGGAGCTGATAGAGATCACAAACTCGTTCTCTCGTGAGACTACAGGCTTGTTTGCAGGGCACAGATGAAAAAGTGTTGAAGAATTCATCTTGTCTGTCTCTTGTGTTATAGAAGATTCTGAGCTGGCTTGATGGTTAGGCTATGAATTTGGTCGGTGGGCTCTGCACTTACCCCCTGAGAAAAGTAGAAAGCAGCAATGCCCAGAGGCCAGAAGCAACAGAGCATGGAGAAGATGGCAAGGCCCAGGTGATCACGAGGAGGGATGACGATGAAGTTGTCTTCGCTCTCACTGTCGCTGGAGCAGTCTGTCTGTAACCAGAGAGAAGAATCAGTGAAATAATCTGTTTTTTTTTTTTTTTTTTCCTCCAAGAAATCAAAAATACACTAAAAACAGTAATACTGTGAAATATTATTACAATTTTAAATAACCATTTTATTTTTAAGTATTTATTCCAAAGATGGCAAAGCTAAATTGTGAGCCATTATTCCAGTCATCAGTGCCCATGATTTCAGAAATCATTCTATATGCTGTTTGGTGCTTTGGAAACATTTATTATTGTGATAAATAATAAAAACGGTTTTTATGTCTAACTTAATTTTTCTAGAAACATAGTTTTTTTTTTTAATACAAAGTTTAAAAGAACTGAATTTATATATATTATATTATCTCTATAATATAGAGATAATATAATATATATAAATTATATAAAAAGTAATATATTATATTAAAAAAACTTAAACCTTTGAGGCCTATGTTCTACAAAAATATGAAAAATAAAATCTATAACCAAAAAAAAAAAAAAAAAAGTCTAAATATTTTTTATACATCTGAAACCCCTTCAACCAACTTCACTGGCCTAGATTTCATAATTATTTTCCACTTTCTTTTTATTTAAATATCACAAATGATCATGAATAATTTTCGTCAATAATCAATATTAATCTAGACATGTTGTTCACAAAGCTTGCATTGAATCTGTGCAGCATTTCCACAACATTTAGTGAAGTTTTCATTGTTTGTCAGTTCTCTCCTTTGATTCTAGTGATTCACTTGAGTAACTAAAAATACCGCAGCCTCGTGAAGAGTGTGCCAAGAGGAAAGCTGTTAGGAAAATATTTCTGTACTGATTCACAGCAATAAGCTACAATCATCAGTGGTGAAGGATAGCTCTGTCACTGGGGTTTTATCTGTGAAAATAATAGGCCTACCTCTCTGTAAAATAACACGAGATGTTAGATTGGATTTCTCCATAAGGAGGGGGTGAAGTGGCTTGTGCACATGGATATTGTCATGTTTTCTGCTGTATGGTCCGGTACATCTCTTGGCAATTGCCAAAATACTGTTTTGGGTTTGGGTTTTAGAAAAGGAGGAAACTGACATTTCCTTGTCATTCATGCTGAAGAAACCTGACAAATATCAGTCCATATAACAAATCATCACACCTACACTTTTTCTCATTGCTTATAACCAAACTTGATGTTACATAAGAGGATATAAATATTTCATTGGGCATTTGTTAGTCAGTCTGCTGTGTTCTGTGGATGAACAGTTTAGTTTTTTAAAGTGAAACAATGCGGGGGAACTTGCAAATGAACTGCGCCAGTTGATATGCATAGTTTATAGTGGCATTATCACGTAACTGCAAATCAGTGCTGAAAGACATTTGCACAGTGCAACTACTTTTGTTGTGACTTTGGTTTTGAGTATAGGCTTTGGAGGATGTGGCATACCTTTCTGAAACCGTAGATCATCTCTGCAGCAATTAACAAATGATAGTGACTATAGGGATACACGGTATACTGGTATACCTTAACTACTGGTTGTCAGGCAATATTATTTGTTGTATTTATTAGTATTAATTCATATTGTGTTTCCTGGCTATATTGTGGATAAACTGCAGTTCATATGTTTAGGGTAAGATTTTCAAGCAGTTTTCTGTGAAGTCTCTCTTACCAAGGCTGCATTTATTTGACTAAAATATAGTAAAATAGTTTACAATAATGTCAAATTATGTCAAAGCAGAATTTAATTAGCCATTACTCCAGTTTTCTGTCACAAGGTTCTTCAAATTGTTATTCTAATAAGCTGATTTAGCGAATAAGATATTTTCCTTCTCATTATTAGTATTATTGTTATAAAAAAATCTGCATGACTTTACAAAAGGAAGAATAATAGACGACGTTTCCTGGTCCAGGGTTGCCAGGTTTTTGCAACAAAGTCAGAACTAGCCCAAAATAGCCTAATTGCATTTTAAGGGTGGTCCCCCAGTAGAAATCATGTTCAGGGTGGTAAAATACATTGTTTTTAGTGAGGTTTTCCTGGTACAATTCACATTACAAGTGCTAAATATCACATTATTTTGGTCGCTTCAAGTTTCAGCTGACATAAAAAAACTACATGCGGAAATCACAGACTTGGCAACACTAGTCCGCACTCCTACCTGACCTTCCTGTATCTTGCTCTTTCATTGGCTGTAGTTCATAGCCGATGTATGTTTCAGTCAGAACTCCTTTTACACAGCAGGATTGTGAATCACAGACCGGTCCAGATATTAAGCATGCTAAATATTTCACTGGCATTTGCGACACATCAGAGATTCTCTCAGATCATGTTTTTGATCATTTTGTACTGCATGATTGTCACATGAATGAGCAACAATTTACCTCAGATTTCAGGCATTTATAAAAACCTGTCAGTGACTGAAAAATCAAATGACCACACACTTTATTTTAGCTTGTTCACCAAGTGCCAACCTCCCGATCTTTTTTGTGAAACCAACCCTGAAGTGACTAAAACTGCAATTAATTGATTGGCCGCTAAGTCCCATAGACTCCCTATGTTAAGATGCCCAACTTAACAGCAGGGGAAAAAATGTACAGCATGGTATAAAAAGTTGTTTTGGTCTATCCAGCTACAACTGTGAGAGGGGGGCATTTTTTATATACTGTGTGTGTGTGTATATATTAGGGGTGGGCATAGATTAATTTTTTTAATCTAGATTAATCTATATTAAAATGGCTCATTTGAGATCTGT
>JAUMHQ010000083.1:11512737-11523069 GCA_032361165.1 Enteromius paludinosus
CTGTTTCATTCTAGGGTCAAATTCTAGGGTTATAAATGGACCTGTAAAACCGTTTCTGGGCATTTTTTCCCCTTACCCCCTTACAGAGAACAATTTCAAATATTCTCTCAATGCATTCTATGGCACCTTTAAATGTAAATGGTCAAGTGATTTGAGTGCACCTGTTATCATTGTATGTAGTTAAGCTAGTACAAGTGAGCTCTATAGCATGTTGAATTTCCACAGAAATGGTTATAACAAACACTTTTTTTTTCATTAAAGCAATGTTAATATATTATGATTTGTACAGTTGTTGCACTATTGGCCCTATTTACATGAAATTAGCCCTATTTACATTGTAAGTGCCTCATTATAACTCTGCATGTTGAGATAGTCAATAGAGCTTAATGTGGAATATTTCTTTAGTTCCACACAAAACACTTAAGTATGGAAAAACTGCTCTTGAATATAAACTTACAATATATGCCTCTGGTTTAGCTTCAGGGATCTCCCTCGAACAAACTCCCATCAACATTAAAACAGATGTACTTTGGGATCCCCTTTACCTTTGTGCTTCCCAGCCATTCTCATTCAGTACATCAGCACCATCTTCAGTTTGGCCACAACATCCCCAATGTCCTACAGTATGTGCTTGCCAGAGCTAAGATACTTGAAATTTGACTTCGACTACAAATCATTTTTAATGAATCCCTCTGCTCCTCTAACAAAAGACTCTCCTGCTTCCAGCCTCAGTTACTTACAAACGATGGAAGGGGATAAAATAGAGCCGCGCTGCTTCTGTGCTTTGTGCAGCACACTATTTTTGGTCACAAAGAAATAATCTTTATGAGAAACCATCTCCAAGGAAGCAGGAACATACTGCATTTGACTTAGTTTGTTTCATTTGTCAAAATTCAAATCGATCTGCTCAAGAAATGTGAAATGTATTGGTTAACTGTTGGTTTATGTGTAATCACTAACAATGTTATTAACACTTTGCCTAAAGTATTATTAAATGGCAGACATTACTCAGGATAGTGTGCTTTGTGTATTGCATCTATTATCATTTTTATTACATTATGTTTTTATGAGTTATGATGTTTTTTTTATTATTTTATTAGTACGTTTATAAATGAATCAATGACTCAAAGGTTTATACGTTTGCGTTTTGTTACAGCAACTATTTCTCAGTTGAGAATATATATATATATATATATATAAATGTAGTATTATTATTATTATTATTAGAATTACAGTCATAGCTTATTGCTATGATGTTACAGCAGTTACAGTTGTTACAGTAGTTTAATTTTATTTAAATATAATAACAAATCAGTACACTACACTAAAAATGACAGTACATTTTTGTAAATTATATTCATAGCAAAAAGTCCCACTGACTTTTCTCATACTGTGCTTATTTGAACAATGAGTATTATAGGTTATCATTCAAGCATAAAATATTTGAATTCAAGTATACAGCATCCATTGGAGTGGAACATTCTCCACCGTTTCATTACCCTACTTTTGGTGCTTCACGCGCATAAACCTTCCTCGTAGCCATGCGAGGCACTCCGCTGTAAATTTGGAGCAAATAAGAGCACAAACCAACCGTGAAAAGGGTGAGAGAATAAGAAAGACCGCAAAAAAACGTCCTGTATTAGGGAGATCTCACAGCAGTGATGGATAAGGCATTCATTTAAAAGTCATTCTGAAGTCTTCATCATGCACAATGGGTCTTTTGCGGTGCTTTGCAGCTTGTTATTAATTCTGAACGTAGGCTTAGGCACATTCATCTTCAGGTGCGGAGAGGGAGGGCCACTCATTTATACAGGGGAAGGAGTTAAGCATAGTCTCCACTGGGAGATGAAACACCTACCTGCCCTGATGTCATCATTCACCAATGCCTAATAGCTCAGAAAAGGGGTCATTATTAATCAGGGACGACCTTTCATCTCGGTTCTCTGCATGATGTATTGCACGAATGTAGACACTGCCTGCTTAATAAGAGCTTTTGGATATTAGGGTTATCATTTTTTTTCTCTTCTTATTACATTAGATACGAAATACAACCTTTGGGGTATGTACTGAGGCATAGGAGACAAAATATCTATTGCTTGGTAATTGCCGATAAATGATTTAAAGGCTCTGACCTTCATCTTAACTCTACTATCATCTCATAATAGGTCAGTTTTTTTCTCTCCTTGCAGCACTTTCTTTTCCCCCTTTCTTTTTTCAAGCATCTAGCCTTTAAACATGTAGTCGGCACATTACAAGGGAAAATGATCTCTTGTTCTCTGTATTCTCCTCCATTCCCTCTCCTCACATCGGCTTGGTCTGAGCAGAATTCTTTATTATTGTTGCATTAGGGCAGAAAAGATGGGAGTTGGCGAGATGGGTTTTTCTGGTTGTCTTCTCCAGATCACAGTGTAATGTGCTAATGGATTCCACAGCAACTCAGACGGCTCTGTAAGTGGGCAGGAACTCTGTTACTATAAATCCATTGCCTCCAAGCCTTTGATCTCCCGGCAGTGCATGAAACACTTTTGAATAACAGTGTCTGCACAACTGTGTGACATCAACAAGTCTCATTTGATCTACACTTCCAGAGCATCAGATGAATATCATACCAAAATATGAAGTGAAAAAATACTGTTTGTCTTTTACAGTGCCCTCATCATTGGCATCGCTACAGAATTTAAGAAGTGTCTTGAAAAGAGAAATGCTGTAACTGTTGTGGGACGTCTGAAGTAATGCAAAAGATGGCCGGTGAAAATAGCTAGCTTTGGGTTATTTCTTTTTTCTACAGGACATGACATTTTCTGAAAATCAGTCAGCAATGTTAGAATGATTTCTGAAGGAATCATGTGATACTGAAGACTGAGGCAGCTTTGCTATCATAGGAATATATTATATTTTAAAATAAATATTGTTGTTTTTTTTTATCTAATTGATGTAGCCTTGGCGAGGATTCTTTAAAAAAAAAAAAATTTAACTTGCATAACATATTGAGCACTTGGAAGTACTTTATTACATATTTCAAGTGCCTCAAGAGTCTTTTCTTTAATGAGGTTACGGAAGGAACCATTGACACTGTTTAGAAGTCTGGCAGTAATGCAGATCCTCAGAGGACTGTCCTCTTTGAGAGGGTGCCTGGAGGTTCTTCAGAGGGTTCTTCTACTGTGGCGGTCTAAGATACCAAAATGTTGCTTTTAATGTCTTTTCAGTTTTATTGTGTTTCAGAGGTAAATGTAGGGATGCATTTGTGTCATTTTTAATCTATATTACAGATGCATCAAATGGGCAGTTTGGTCACTGTGTGGAATTATCAGTACAAACAGGTCTTGATTAAATGCATATTGTTCTTTCATTCAATTTTTATTAATATGAAATAGTTATTTGTTTGAAATTTTAAGTCCATAAATATGCTGTGGAGCTCATGAGTAACAGCAATTTACACAGTTTTGATCTTGTAAAAAAAAAAACAACACGAACGATTGCATGTTCAAGTGCATGTTGTTGAGAGATCCAAGGATTTGTAAATTCTGAGGAGCTTTCAAAGTTTCATGTAGCTCTAATCGTCTAAAATTAATACTAAATTAATTTAGACACGTACACATCAAACACAATCTTAAATTAAAAAACAGACACATTTGATCTTCAGGCTTTGTAAGCCTCTGATAGCAAAAAAGAGACAAAGTAGACATCCTATTCTCATGGAAATTAGAACATGCAGTGCCTCTATTGAGATACTGTATAAAATAAGTATTATTATAAGTATAAGTATATAAAAATATAAGTATTTGTTTATTTCTCACAGACTTCCGTTGAAAAAATGTGTACACACTTTACCACCTAATACTAAACATGACAAATAGTTAAAGTAGTTGTGTTGGTTTACATAATTGACTGCATGTATGTTTGTGTGTGTATATATATATATCAAATAGTCAAGTAGATTTAAAGTGGATCAAAAACTCTCATCAAAATTGTCCTAAAACCTAGAACTGAAATGCTTGATTAATTTTTCATGTGTAAAGAACTTTATTTCAGTGGTCAATAAGCAGGGTCAAAAACACAGGCAGACAGGTACAATAGAGGCAAGGCAAAATTGTAGTTGAGATACAGGAGCAAATGGTCGAGACAGGCAGCGAACAATCACAGAGTCGGAGAACAGAGCGAGGTAAAAATGACAAAATAAACACAAGAAAGAAACGCTTAGTAGACTGCCGGTACAAATCAATACTTTGCATTGAACAGATGAAAATGAACCGGTTAAATAATGGGTGAGAGAAGGTGAGGTGATGATTGCTAAATGAGAACAGGTGTGGGTGTGCAGTGCATGATGGGAAATGAAGTCCATGATGGAATGAGTCCCAGGGAAGGTGAAGTGAAGCGAAATCAAGTTTGTTTGTTTTTTTTGACCTGGAAATCTTCATTTCCTCTTTTGAGTCCGTTAAAGGATCAGAAGTTATTAGTAAGTGTAATTTATTCCAAAACAGCACTGAAACTGTTTTCTATGTGTGCATGTGTTTAATATTGTAAAGCTTTTTGGTTTAGAGCAATCCATTATATGCAAATGATATATAAATGAACATGGTGTGACTTTATTGCAGAGCTTTAGATGCTTTGATTTCTCTGATTCTTTACATTACACAATAGCTGAGGTTATTAATTAAAATACAAGTGAAATAATAATAAAAAACAGGATCTCTGTATATGTCTATTTCTGTATATTCAGACTTTGTCCAAATACTCATAAAAAAAAAAGCCCCATTTTCCCATCTTGTTGCGTTTCCTCTGTGCTGTTAGAGATAGAGATCCTGTTTGTTCCCCTTTCAAAGCGTCTATCCTTTTAGCTGGTCAACTACAGCGGGACAAATGAAGGGCATCCAGTGGTCTGACAGAGCTTTGATCAGCTCTGTATTTTTCCAGGTTTTTTCCCCAGACATGTACAGAGATCCTGTTTTTTTATTATTATTTCACTTGTGTTTTGATCAATAACCTCAGCTATTGTGTAATGTAAAGAATCAGAGAAATCAAGGGCATACCAAGTATTGATTATTCCCTAAATAATAGGAACAAAATTGCTATCTCGCTGTGGATTCCACATATTGAGTCTGTACTTCAACTCATCCAACCAGAGATCGGCTCTTGATGTTGAATCATGATATGTCAAAGAGTATTGATTCAGACACACACAGCAAATCCCCCTCCGCACTTCAATCGCTGCCCAGGGGGCAAAAACTGAAGGTGCAAAGGATCTCTCGTAGGATCACAAATGAACAGTGTCAGATAAATGAATAGCTGCAAATCTCTCCCTCTCTGTGCTTAACTCTGCTCCTCTTTCTCTTCTTTTTGAATGGGATTGTGTCACTCGTTTGACATTCTCATTTTGAGGAGACTCGTGAAGTATATCTTGACCTGCTGCCATCCCTTCCGAAGGTTGCTTAACCCTAATACTGTCATGCCTCTCCACTCCACAACACCATATGCATGTTTATCCAGCACAACCCACAAGGACCCTGCTCAACACATATCTTTGTGTGTTACTTCATTTGAAAGTAGGATGGCAGTACAATCTCTACATGAAGAAAAACCAGATGAGTTGTGTCCTACTGATTGCAATCAAATACATCCTTAACCCCTGCCTTTAAGATGGCCACTCTCATAATAAACTACCCTTGTCTTATGATATCCAATCCAGTTTAGCATCTCGGTATTACTGGAACTATTAGAATTCCTAACCTGATCTCACAGCAATTTGTACATATTTTACGAGGTGGCAAATTCATACAAATACGAATTCATGCGATTTCTTGTAAATCGTACATATTTTACGAGTTGCCAATTCGTATGAATTTGTACGAATGACCTAAACCTAACCCCGCCCCTAAACCTACCCATCACAGGGTTTTAGTCTAATTGCACAAACTCGTACAAGTGAGGTCATATGAATTAGTATGAATTGGCACAAATTTTGCACCTCGTACGAATATTTTAAGTTTATAAACCTCGCACCTCGTACGATTTTAAGCTTATAAAACATTTATAATAAATGGTTAAATGCTTATTTTATGTTATTTTATTTTATTTATATTTGCATGACTTTGCTAAAACTAAAAGATAAATGGTTAAATGCTTATTTTATTTCACAACTTTATTTGTAAGATATATTTTTTTATCTTACAAATAAAGTCTTTATCTTTAGCTTTATTTTGGTTTTAAAAACTCAAGAGGAGGTTGTTCCTGTGGCTATTTACTAAAATTATTTTAATTATTTTTGTATTATTTTATATTTGATTATTAATTGTTTCGTTTCATTTCGTTTTGTAGCCCAGCATTCTTGTTTGCATAATTTTGATTAATAAAAACTAATATGGCCACTCTCATTATGAACTCCTCCTTTTAAAATTGAAACATCAAATTTTATATTGAATATTTGTATTTTATTTATATGTACAGTATATTTTCATTTCATTTTGTTATTTTGCTACAGCAATCTCGTTTGCATTTTGCTTCCAAAACCAAGAGGAGATTTTCTGTGGTTCTTTATTAAAAACACTGAGGCAGCTTTATTGAGGCTGATATTTCTATAACTGTCAGCAATAGTGTCAAATAGACTCTGAGCTGTGTTCTTATGAAAACATACACACTTTTCGGTACAGTTAAATGTTGCCAATGAACAAATACTGTTGACTGATTATTTGAAGCAGTGTTTTTTCCCCCTCTGGTCACATTTGTGCCGACATGTCTGTGTGTTTTCCAGTGAATCCTCCCCTGTCTCTCTGACATCCTCCTGTCTTTCTCCTTCTGCTGACAGAGTTCATCAGAACAATGCCTTACTCCTGGGTGATCCAGATGGGACAGGAATGGGACGGCGCTACTCTGCACCTTAGGTTGTGATAATTGAAGCGACAGCAGGGGCCTCCGGGATGTTGCTTGACAGCTGCATAGTTTCGAGAGGGATGTAAATTGCCTTTGAACATGGCAGGCAGAGCGTCATTTGCACAGGTCAGCCGTGATGCCAAGAGCCTCTTACCTTTTCCTCCTCAGTGGGTTAGTGGTTTTAATTAACCCCCTGGCACCCTTTGCATTCCTAACACATGGGCAGGAACGATTTACAGACCTAACGCATCCCACAATGCTGCTAATACTTCAATTCAGCAAGGATGCAATATTTCTATTTCAGATCTGTTCATCAAAGTATCCCATAAAGGCATCAAACATTGGTAATGAGGATCATTTGACACTGGATGCTGTTGCAATGACTGCTGAAAATTCTGATTTGCATTACATTTTAAAATATCTTAACAGCAGTTTACCATATTTTAAATTAAATAAGAGACTTCTACTAGCGAATTTACATTTTTTTACTGTTCCCAAAATTTCTTCTGTATAAATCAGCAGATTTAATGTGGAATATTAAAAGCTGTCCTAAAAGAAAACATCTTTGACACTCTTAAGCTTTACAAACTGCAAAAAAAAAGACATGGATAAGGGAAGGCAAAGCTCTAATTCAGAGAAATCGCTTTCAGCACCTTTCAGAGTTCATAAATTAGTCTTCATAAGCTCTAATCATGGCAGATTTTTTTTTTCATGCTGGTTTAGTGCTTAAGCACAATCAAGTGTAAAAAAATATAACTCAAAATGTCTCTGTGCAGGGAGTTTCGAGAACACAACGGAGTAATTATTTAGAAAGGAAACTGTCAGAATGAACTGATGCACAAAAAAGAAAGGAGTAGGACTCAAAAGACATTTTAACAAAGTGTGTTTGATAATTACCTCAGCTCGCTCTGTTAAAATGGCAATTCGCGCAATGCAATGTGACACAGCAATGTGGCGTTTTATTGTTTTGAACCAGTAGGCCACTTGCAGAAAGGGACTTCTCTTTGGCAACAAGCACAAGTACCGCTGTTTGCTGTGCTGCTGACAAATAAAATATTTAGTTTTCCGAAGTTAAGCATTTGAATCATTGCATATGAAAACTGGAGATGCTACACTATTTTGAAAAAGGGCGAGTTAATGCCATGCTACCAAGTTAGCATTTAGTTTGTTACTAGTTAATCATAAGTCTCGATATTTCTACCATTCCAGGCATTTTTAAGATTTTCAGCTTTGCACAAAGTCAGCGAAGCTTCAACCTCCAGACACTTATCCGGTTTATATAGATGTTCATTTGCATGATGTTGTCATAGTTCTGCATATTCACAGTTTAGCCCTTGACATTGCAGAGGATGATTTAGTCAAAGAGGCAGTGAAGGGGGCTTGTTGTGATTTCTTTGTAAGGCGATGCCTCTTCGTGGAGCAGATTTAGGTCAGTTCGGCTCAAGCACCTGCTGGAGAAGTAAAAATGTATCCTCATCACAATGCCCTCCTCCCCCTAAGCTAGAGCTGAGTAAATAATCAGGCCAGTGCTATACATGTGATCAGTGTTGGGTCATTTTTCTCGCATATGTGTCAAACTAAAATACTAGACCCAAACAAACATTTGACATTTTGAAATGTGCCGCTGTTATAGTCAGAGTTGCGACTGACATTCAGAGGCTTCCACCTTCACATGTTTCTGTCCCGGTGCTGAACAGTCAGCTGGTCTGTTGGCGGTAGGAGGCAGATGGAGCAGAAATAGCCAGCGGGTTAGCAACATGATGGGTGCAAACCATGATGAGGTGCTAAACGGAAGCATTTGGTCAAGTACAGCAATGCTGCCCTGAGGCTGGAAAGAGATGTAGAGGACAGCCATATTATGAAGATGATGACAGACACGCTTGAGACCATTGGATCTCATGGCAATTTGGACGCATTTTACAAGGTGGCTAATTCATACCTCAACCTCGATTTTGTATTATTTGACTGGGGTGGGGTTATATGTGGTTATATATTTTCTCAAATCATATCAATTCCTAAAAATGTACAAATTGACGTGAGAGTGGGTTGGTTTGACTGACCTTTGCCTCCGTTCCAGCCATCATAATGTATGTGACTGCATGAGATCCATCAGTCTCAAGCCGAATCACATCGATCTATTATGTAATATGTAACAATGCTTATTTACGCATATCCTAACAATGGATTCATAGTTAGGCATACTGTCATTTATTCGTAACACATTCATTATGTTTCATGTGTGACCTCAGTCATTATGAAGGTATTGTGTGATAAATAGGCTCATCAGCAAACCTCTAAAAAAGAGCCTCAGAATTAAAAGGAACTGATTGCTTATTGAATAATACAGCGACAAAGGGTCGTGCTGAAATCTGTCAGGTCTTATAGTTTTAAAACAATCGAATGAACAGTTCCCAAATTGTTGTTTTGAACCAACTCCCAGATTATGAGATGAAAATGAGATGAAACATGTTTGTATATTCCAATAGAAGGCCGTTTGCAGTGAACGACGACTTGTATGGAAGGGTTTTACAACAATGCTTGGTTTGCAGATACCGTATGTAGTTCGGCCAACTCTATAAATATCATGTGAATACATCACGGGGAAAGAGGAACAACATGCAGTGAAAATATAGTGCTTTTGGTTGCTAGGAAACTGACAAACGGAGCTCTTTTACACTAATTCCAAGCACAGCTGCATATTATCAGGGGCTTTCAGATTGGACTATTTTCAATTGTAATGGGGAGACGATATTAATTCAGTCAATTTCTGGCAAATGCTCATGATGCTGCAGTGCACCTCATTTAAAAAAGTCGGATGAGGGCAAACCAGCCATTACGCCTCATTTCAGATGTAACAATATGAAGAATGCATTGCCATCTATGTGTTCAAAACCTTTTATTGCATTAGGGATGGTAATTTGCTCATTATCAAGGCTGAGCTGTCCTAATTGATTAACAGCACACCTCATGATGGAGACTACATGTATCTAAATGCAATATTCCCCCAAAAAACGAAGGTTCTTATTCAAAATATTTGAAGATCATACCTGGTTTTACTCCTAGACCCTTCCAGTGAGGTTGGAAATATTGGAATTATGAGTTCTGAGCATATGAAGGGCTCTGCAAAATTGTAATTAAAGTGGAAAACTTAAAATTCAAGATGATACACGTCGCAGAGCTGTGAGTCATTAATAAATAATATACTATGCTATATTCATAATAAGGAGAAAACAAGTTCAGAGTGAATGGAATAAATGATTTGTCACATTATTTCCTTCTAACTAGTTGCATTTCAGTCATTTTTAATGCGCGATTTATGGACAGCAAGTGTATCCCTCAACTTTCAGGGTTTTCATTATATTCAATTCAAATTTATTTGTATAGCGCGTTTCATGATACATATCATTGCAAAGCAGCTTTACACCAAAGTAATGTTGTACAGTATATGTAGTAGTAGTTTGTACA
>JAUMHQ010000083.1:11591642-11602512 GCA_032361165.1 Enteromius paludinosus
GACTTAAAAAACACAAGCAAATACTGAATATCGAGTCAGTGACGTTTCCTTAAACACTCCCTGGACTCGGTTGGACTAGAAACATTTTCAGAGTCCAAAAGGTTCAAGTCCAAGTCTGTAACATGCATCCGAGTCTGTGACAAGTCCGAGTCTTTTAAAAACTGTACTCGAGTCCGGACTCGAGTCTGAGTGCGAGTACCCCGACTCTAGTAAGCATTGGGTCAGAACACTGTGACAGTAGATGATTTGTGGATCAAAAATTTCAAAAGGATGATAGGAAGATAAAAGAAATGACCATTAGTGAACCACTGTCCTGATGGTGACCCAAGACTTGTTCCATCTGATTAATTATTTAAAAAAATAAAAAATTGCACACATGAATACTTAAAAGTGTAGATTGCTAAAAACTGGTTAGTGGGCTTCACCCCTACTTCCATTGATCTTGATCACAATTTATGTGTACTAATAAATAAATTATGCAATCTCTATGGCAAGCAGTGTTCCCTTATCAGTCCCAAAAAAAGGCAATTAAAGCATAAGTATTATAGTATTATGCTTCTCTCTAATCATTGGGAGATCTGAAGAGTGCTGGATTGCAAGAGTTCAGATAAAAATCCTGGCCAGGAGGTGTGCTGTATAAATGGCACATATGGCCACCCTATGGACTGCAAATTTTGATTTAGCCCATCAGTCGACCGTTGCTGAGCATCTGTAAGCCAAGTGTGCCCAGCACAGTCAGCAATAGTTTCCCATTTCTGCATATAGAATACGGTACAGCTTAGTGAACCAGTACAAACTAAGAAAAAGTAAAGTATAAGTGGTATAAGTGAGTAAACAATGAAGGCAGAAAGAGAAACTGAAGGTTCTATGATTTCACCGAACCTCAGCATTTGAATATGTGAATATGTTCAAATGAAATAGAAGAAATAGTGATCAGAATCAATTACATTCAAAACAGTAGGCAAGTGCTCTTTTGTTCTTTTTGAAAGTGGAATACAAACTACTGCTACCTGCTGGTGTGGAGAGTTATTTTCTCTCATTTAGTAACAGAATGTGCTAGTCTGGGCACTGACGGTAGTCGTTGTGTGTTCAAGCACAACTTTTTACCTCCAAACACATTTAACGCTGCTGGTTCTTTGATGTCGGCTTGTTGTGTCACAGCCTTTAAGGCCATCAGTGAACAGACTGCGGGTGGTCCGTAACATTTGCCATCTCAGGATTCACCTATGGGTTGATGAGAAGCTTTAAGGCAGTGATCCTAGAGCCCTTCTGAGACCGACAGCTCACTCTGCCCCACTTCAGTTGTTCACATCTGAATCAGTGTATGAATCTTCTCCAGCAAGATGTACTGTATTAAGGACACTGAGCTCAATATGCTTTAAATATATATGCTAAGTGAAAGAAATGCCAGATCCCCTTATTCACGCACCAAAGCTGACGCAGAAGATTTGCGATGAATGACAGCTTTGCTATTTTAAAGTACAATGAAAAGCTTTTTCATGACCCCTCGGGGATACTGGCCTATTCTCTCTGTACTAATAAAACTGTGCTCACTGAGCCATAACCAAACCATATCTGAGTCACATCAAAACATTGTGAAGCACAGTGGATGACTGTGTTAAATTTCCAAACTGACCCTACTCTCAACCCATACTCCTACTTGAGCAAATCACAGACCTTGTTGAGCTGCCTGTGTGTGTGTGTGTGTGTGTCAGCCTCATCATTTATTTATTAGCTTGCTGAACATCCTCCATGCATTTTGCTATGAGTGTATGTTTAGACTTAAAAAGTAGATGTATTACGCCAACATGCAGCTGAGCCAATATATGCCTACAAACAGCGGGATCTCAGTCCACAGTAAGCCAAAAACATGACTTGTTTTGAGACTGAAAAGATAATATAAAATAAAGTGTTACCACAGCCTTTGCTCTGGGTAAATTACATTTTAAAAAGTATTGATGTTGGTTGCGTGTGTATGTGTTTGAATATACAAAAGAAAAGAAAAAAGTAATAGCATACTAGTTACATATTTTGTTAAATGTGTTGTTGTTGTATGACAAAATAGTATAATAATTTAAGTTTTATATCAGTTTTGTGGAGTTGCACCGCATGACATTTTATAAGCTAGTACATTTAACATTTTTTCATTGTCAAATAATATTTTAAAAGACTTATTGACCTTGATGGGCTTGGAGTCTGCATGGGCCCTGATATAATTTCCTTCTCTACATTTCTGCATGTTGGTGGGACCTTTACTGTATTTGCCCCGAGCTGAAAGCGAGGAGACGTTTGGATTCATTCGCAGGTTGTTTATTGTAAACACAGAGTGAGACAAACAGGGTCGATCAGGAGCATACAGGCATGGAGTAGATAAAGCATAAGAATAGTCAATGTCCAGGCGAGGGTCGTTAACAACAAATACAATCCAGAGAGTAAGACAGAAGCGGAGGTCTAAGACAGGCGAGGTTGGCAACAGTAGATCAAAACAACATAGATTCACACAGATAAACTTACGACAGGGAGACCGTGACAGACAAACAAACAGACTGGTATATATACACAGGTGGCACTGATTGAATGATTGAACCTGACTAGCAACAGCTGTGGGGGAGAGGTGCATTCTGGGGAATGGAGTCCAGGTATGAAATCAGACACAAAACACAGTACAAAGAAAGCTGGAGTGCCAAACACAGTCTTTAGCTGGCAGCTCCAGCTTGGCGTGACAACATGAGTCATGGTTTTCTTTAGTATGCAGTTACTATGCAATGATCTCTGGGGCAAAATATTACTCTTTCAGTTCAACAAACTATGCATAATGTTTCTAGTTCCTAATAACAATTATTTACCTTTCCAAAGGCCGTTTTTACTCTTATTTGGCACTTTGCACACATTTATTTTGGACCTTGATGGCAAGTACTAGACAACATCGTGCTGAAGCTCTTTGCCTTATAATAAATGTCTTGAGGATCTGCTGTAGATGCTGACATGCAGTGCCGTGGGCCACACATCCTCTCACAGCCTAATTAGTTGACCTGCTGATACCACCCTCGGGCAAACTGCATTAGCGACACAACTCCAATGAGACAACACACTCCTCTGATGAAGCAATGTCCATTGACTGACATCAGCAGTGGCAACGTTACTAACGAATGAAAGCTGCCCAAATGAGGCGAGATTGGTTACCCGGCCACAGCCCAGGTCTAACGATCCCACCTGAGGCCGTCTCACACACTTGCCCTGCCCCGGCACCAGACAGGCAACAGAGGTGCCAGGCCAAGTTAATGGAATACTGAGTGTTTAATGATGAGCGGTAACCCCTGGAGAGATAAGGAGCACGAATCTCTCCCCTCTGCTCAATTAGAGGTGATAATTAGTGGTACACAAGGAGGCAGGAAAATGCTGATTTTTAAGTGATTAATATCAATCTTTTAGGCTGTTGTAAGAATAATATTAACAGCTGAATAATATAGAAAAAAATACTTAAAGCTAATGTTCTCTTAACAGTAATGTGCAATTTTATATTTTTACTTACCAAGTTTAGCTATTACAACAGATGTAATATGTTTCAATTGTTCGACGAGGCAAGATCTACTTTTTTCTAGACTTTTTTCCAAAAGTTCAGAAGTTCAATCAACTTGTATGGGCTTACAGTGTGAACAGGAAAAACAAAATGAGAGAGGACTTGTGCTGACTTATGATAAGCAAAGGGGTTTCTGAATGTGCATAATGTCAGACATTGAAGTTTTCAGACATTTGATTGTTTTCAGCTTAAAAGAAGTAGCAGTTATCACTAGACTTAATGGTAAATTATATATAATGATTATTTAAAGAAAATTAGATAAAGATGTTTCATGACCAGATTGATTGTATACTTTCTATATATATATAATTGAATTTGCTGTAAATACTGTTGTAATATAGTGAGAAAAGGATGAAACTAAGTGTTTACTTCATTAAATTTCTTGGTTTGAAAATAAGAGTAAGTGTTTTAACATGCTTGCCAAGAATTTCATGAAATGCTTTGATTCTGATTATGCTTATCACAATTTGAATGTAGCAAAACTGTTATTTTTTAAATTAAATGCCTTAAATTTATGTAGCTGGAATGATTTAATCTATTTGCTTAACATTGACAGCAAAAATCCACACATGCATTGCACTATTGTAACGTTTTGGAAAAAATGCATTGTTTAAAGGAGTCATACAAAGCCAATTTTCCACAAGCTAATATGATTCTTTAGGGTCTTAATGTAAAGTTTGTAATATAGATTGCTTTAAAAATTCTCAAAGATTTTTTTTACCCTGTTAAAAACAGCTCTTTAGAAATCACTCTGTTCTGTGTACTTCCCCTTTAAATCTTCATGAGTTCTTCTGACCCCGCCCCTCTATTCCGAGGCACTCTCAGAGGATATTTTTTAGCCGTATTCATAGTGATTAATAATTAATACATTCAACAACAAAACACCTCAATCTCTTAGGAGTCTTGCTTGTCTCTGCGTCTCGGTCTGATAACGGCTCATTTAGGGCGGGTCTGAGGTAAGACACCAGTTCAGTCTGTGTGACACGCTGCTGTCAATCAACTATTGTGGGGGTGGCCTCTGTCGGTGTGACACCACACGTCATGCATTTAAGAATGGCTTGATTTCAGAAGGGGCAACTTCGTTTTCTTTTAATTTAAGAAAACTACTGGTGGATTTTTAGCATTGTAGGGTGGTTGTGTACACACACTCCCAACACACATTTCAGTCCAAACAGCTTGTAAAAGTGCGGGAAAAAAGTGCAGATGACCCCTTTAAACAGTGAATGATTAATATAAAGAGAATAAACAAGATTTCCATTTCCATTTGACATGAGCAGCTTTGTGTTCTTCATATAAAAGGTTTGGAACATCCTTGTCCCAGTCATGGGTCAATGAGATTAGATTTCCTCAAGTTCCTTCAGGCAGGCTATGAACGTCCTGGCTTCACCTCCACAATCTTAGTAGGTTTCTAGTGCTTGGTTGCATGGAGCTCCAAACTTCTTGATTAGTGTTTCTGATCATTAACAGCTAGGCTGTGACAACTGAGAATTAAAGTTTGCAATAGCAAACTCAAGGCCCTTAAAGGGGTCATTTTTGTTTTCTTCGTGCAAAAAAAAAGGTATTCTCCTAGTGTAACAAAACTGAAGGTGATCTACTGATGTCACATGGACTGTTTTACCAATTTACTATGTTTCTGGATCTGGGATCATTTCAGATGTTTTGCTGTCTATGGAGGCTCTGATATCTGACATATGATATCATCAAAAATATCTTAATTTGTGTTCTGAAGATGAACAGAAGGTCCTATGGGTTTGGAACGACAGGAGGGCGAGTATGACAGAATTACAATTTTTGGATGAGCTAACCCTTTAAATGAGATGAGATGAGCCAGAGGATGCATGAGATATTACTCTGCCCTTATCTCAAATAAAAAATCACTCAAATAAAGGTGCTAGGAGCGCCACAGCAGCAGCAGTACATCTTCTGTTTGTTCTTTTGTGGTGCTTATCAGCATTATTTAGGGCTCATAAATATAACACAGTATAAAGAAATATATGGAGCTCCTAAAATTTATGGCAGGAGGCAAACATGCATGCCCGTTTCTCACAAAGTAATTGATGCAAACAGCCCTAATGTACTGACACCGTTTTGAGAGAATGGCTTTTATGATGGAAAATAAAACAGATGTGTCATTATCTCTGCTGCTCTGGCTTATTTTTAACATGCAGTTGTCTTTTTATTGATATTTGCTGCAGCTTTATAGTAAATGTTAGCCAGTGTGTTGATTTGGACCTTGCTAACTTGATCACTTCTTGCCCAGAATGCCTGGTGGTTTATCTGGAGTCCTCAAATACCCAGTAAGTTAGACATTTAATATGGTTTGTTGGCTTCTTGGGCCTTTGGCACTCGGATGCAACTCATTGGGTGACTGGCTAGCTTACTGTGGCTAAGCTTCAATTCCAGCAGCAATGATAGACAATCCACAGGACTTCCACCCACTGTTATCTCTCCTACACAACCAGATGTGTCTGAATATTCATTAAGCCCAGAAGATTATAATTCTTATCTCCAGACCTCTGAAACCTGCCCATGGCCCTCCAAGGCTTTCATTGAATTGGTTGCATGTGACCAAATCTTTTTTTGTTTTGTTTTTTAATAAATCTGAATGTATTTCCAATGATAAGCTATTTAAATATGGAAAAGTTTAATATTTTCTGTGTTTACTGAGCATGGATGCTTACATTTTTTTGGTAATGCTAAATGTTTCAAGGTTATCTGAAGTAAGATCATTTGCAGTGTGGTTCGACAGTTTTAGATGCAGGGCTCCAGACAAAAGAAATGATGAGCCATTGACTCCTAACATAACAACTTCATTCAACAATTTCTTCTTTTTCAGTCTGTCTGCCACCTTTCACAAGAGTACCATTATTTTAACAATGCCCTTGCTATATTTCCTTTAACATGTCAGTTAGTCTATTCAGGATCAGTTAGCTCTTAAAATTAAACCAAAATATCTTAATTTGTCTTCTGAAGATGAATGAAGGTCTTAAGGGTTTGGAATGACTTGAGGATGAGTAATTAATGACAGAATTTTCTTTTTTGGTGAGCCTAATGTATTTGTGCTGTGTAAACACCAGTCTACTTTGTAAGAATACTTCTGCCTAATGGATAGGGACTTGGACTTGTAACCCAAAGGTTGTGTGTTCGAGTCCCAAGTCCGGCACGGATTGTGGGTGGGGGGAGTGAATAACCAGTGCTCTCTCCACCCTCAATACCACGACTGAGGTGAGACCCTTGAGCAAGGCACCGTTTCCCCAACTGCTCCCCGGGCGCCGCAGCAATGGCTGCCCACTGCTCCATGTATGTGTGATCACGGTGTGTGTGTGCGTGGTTGTTCACTTCTCACTGTTGTGTGCATTTGGATGGGTTAAGTGCAGAGCACAAATTCCTAGTATGGTAAACAATACCTGGCCACATGTCACGTCCTTTCCTTCCTTTCCCTAGATTAATGATGGTAACATGTAAACTAAAATGTAATTCAAAAAGGTTATGATGGATTTATTATTTCTTTTTAGAATTCCATTAAATCTTGCTATTGGTTTCTGGTTTATTTCAAATCGTACTTTTCTCCAAAATGACTCTCAGTTTTGCTCCGATTTCCTTGTTTCCGGTTGTTTGATATTTTCAGCCAATTTTAGAACACATTTGTTTTCATTTGTCGTCCGTCTTCTTAGACTTTACATATTTTTCTTATTTTTCACATATTGAAAGTCCTGAGATAAATATGAACGACTACAGCTCTGAAGAAACAACACAGTAATGTTGATAACAGGACAGTATGAGACCCCATGTGTAACTGTGAGAGAGCAGATGCCCCTGGCCTAAGCTCTTCTTCAGATCTGAGGGATGTTACACTGCACCAGCACTTGCTCTGCTGAACCAAGTAATTTTGTGTCAGCGGGAGAGCGAGCGAGAGTGTGCTCCCCGGGTGCTGCTTTCCACAGCAGTGAATGAACAAATTACTGCTTTCACAACCAAAGCACTGCTCTGTGGTCGCCCCCAGTTCTTCCTCCCTCTCCTACTCGAGGCAGAGGGAGATTAATTCTAGGGTGTCTTTTGCCCACTGTTGATGAAATTGAGGCCTCGGATGGGGCAAAAGGACTTCTATTGGGAGAAATGGGAGCAGATGGTCAGATGCCTGTGATCTGCTCCTTTTTCCCTCTATTTAACTAAAGGGGAAGCAAGCATCGTTGACTGCACACAATGAAGAATTTTAGCACAGACTTAAAAGGATCCACGTGTGCTTCACTTGTTCAGCTAAATTCTGCGATCTCTGGCTACATTCACATGGTCAGTGTTCAGGATGGTGACCGTATTTACTAACAGGTGTGACTCTCAAATTCTGTTTATACAACAGCAGCTCAAGTACAGTCTGCATGGAGGAATAACTGAGTCAGAGGCCAAATTTCTTAAAAAAAACAACACACAATTAGTAATCATTATTCATATGTATAGTATATAGTTTTAATACATTGACAAAGATATAAAATGTAAGCATTTTACATATAAGCAACTTTTGAGATGTCAAATCTTTCCAAATCATTCAGTTTATAGAATGATAAGTGATAAAGTATTACATTCAGTTAATTTTTTTTTTGTCAATAGGTTAACGTACACTTTAAAGGTTTGAGGCTGTAAGATTTTTAATGTTTTTGAATAGAGCCATGCTTAAAATGGTACATTGTGACAGATCTATTAAACATGCTGTCCATATTCCGGAACAATAAATAAAACAAATAAAAGTTTTTGTTCACATAACACATGTGTGTGTACTGTATATATATTATGTATATATAAATACAATATAAAAATATAAATGTATAAACGTACATATTTTCAAAATATATACTGTATTTGTGTATATTTATATGTACATAATGAATATACACATAGAGTACTTAAGATGCAATTAATCCTATCATTTCACAGCACTAGTATTTAGCAAACAGGTCATACTTCACTGCATGTGGATGTATCTTTCTCTCTCTCTCTCTCTCTCTCTCTCTCTCTTTTGCTCTCTGCTATCCTTTTTCCCTTTCTCCTCCTCTTTTCTCGCTCTTTCTCCATCTCCATCTCCATTCCAGAGAGACGAAACCATAAATTCTAATTACAACAAAGTTGTACAACAAACAAGCCTGATTTCATTGCATGTGTTGTGGTTTCAAAGCTCAACCAGATACTTTCCTGTATTGAATTGACTTGGCACAATGTTTAGTTCTCCCTGTTTAAGCATACATGCCACCCAAAAAAGCCTGGTTTTCAATTACACCATGTACAGTATATCAGCAGTGGCCATTCTCTCTCCATTGTAGTTTCACAGCAAGCACTGGTGCTCACGGTGCCTAATGGATTCCTAAGGCGATCAGGTTTTCAGCCAAAGCACCTTGAATAATTAACCGTTCTGGTAGATGAGCCTCCTTGGGTTTCACGGCTGATTCGGATTACCACGATACATGCACACGCACGCACACGTTCACAACATCAAGCCGCTCTATCTGCACCATCACAACAGCTCGATCCTCGCTGGCACACTGCAGAGTGTTACATCTTAGCTGGGAAGATGCCCACAACTGGTGTGAAATTTTACACTTCCATTGCCGACGAGTGATGATTTTTGTTTTTGAGACAGCGTTTTCTCTACACTGCACTCCTCTGTTACACGGTTTCCTCACATCTTAAATTAAACATTTGGGCTCGGACAGAGACTACTGGTGATCCTCACAAACAACAAAACAGAGAAACGTGCGATGCTTGTTTTACTTTTTATTGCATTTATAAAATAATTTTATTGCATTCATAAAAATGTCATACAATAGACCTAAAGGCTAGTAAAAAATCTTGCTTCTGGTTATCCTATAAAATAAATGACATCTTTTATTATTTAAAGAACACACCAGTACAAAAGAAACGTAAAATTTTAAATGAAAACGTTACATTATTTTATTTTTAGGTCGCAAACTTTATCATAGTTTTATCATATCACATTAAATTTGTCCGCAATACATGCAATGATAGGTCTTCAGGTCACTTACAGCAAATGACATCACAAAGCTGGCTCGTGGTGTATCTGAGTTTTTGTGGCTGGCCACCTGATAGCACTTGGCATGACCTGATGCTACTCATGGTTGTTGGTACATGTTTAATGGGACAGCTTGTTCTTGCTCTGTTACATCTATTTGAACAGTGTTCTGACACACATCAGCGGGAATCTGAACAGCTATCCAGACACACACTTTGTTTCCTCAATGTAAAACGCACAGCGAAAGTTCTTCAAAGTACAGTGTCCTCATTATACAGATACAATAGAAATCAGTCACAGTATATCACAGTATATCCAGCAACTGAATTAAAAACATGTGCATATATCTTCACATAAATTATAGATGCCTTAGAATACATTGATATAGTATTTTAAATTGCTCTCTGATACCTAAGGTATGTGGCTTAAGTAAGGGCAAAAAAATCTATAGCAATGTTTTCACATTTCTATTTACAACCCTAGTATTTGTCTTGAGAATGAAATGGTCTGTTATTAGACTGAATAATAATGCTGAGCTCTGCTCTGATTGACTGTTTTCAATACGGTTATTATACTGTATATAAGTAAAATGCTGGAATCAGGGAGCCACTATTAATATGCACGATTGCTCAGTTTCACTTTCAAGATTTGTAATTGCACACACTTTGTTTTTTACTATAATATAGAGCATCAGTCCTTACCTTACATTTTATAGGATTAGATGCTTGTCAGCGGTGCTCATTCTATTCTGTTCTATTATATTAGAACAGGTTATTTTCTTTCGGTGTCTTTCTGAATACAGACACCAACCCATCCCTGCACTTCACATCCCATGCACAGCCTGAAACATAACCTTTTTTTTCTGCCATCTTTGCTATTTTCCTGCTTGTTTCTTCACAATACCTGCAGAACGTCTGATGGTTCGGCTGACGGCTGGCCTAGAACATGGGCGGGTTGGGTATACGTTATGCAAATGTTGGGAGAGTAGTGATCCCGACGGTTTTTCAGTGTATGCAGGAGATTTATACTGCATTTAACTATACCAATTTACAGTTTTACATTCTATTGCACCTTTAACTATTGTTTTATTTTTATGCCCATATATGTCATAATACAGGTCCTTCTAAAAAAATTTACATATTGATAAATCTCATTATTTTCTGTAATGTACTGATAAACATTAGACTTTCATATTTTTTAGATTCATTACACACAACTGAAGTAGTTCAAGCCTTTTATTGTTTTAATATTGATGATTTTGGCATACAGCT
>JAUMHQ010000083.1:11620253-11640207 GCA_032361165.1 Enteromius paludinosus
GTTTGTAGGTGACCAAATACTTATTTTACAGAGGAATTTACCAATTAATTCATTAAAAATCCTACAATGTGATTTTCAGATTTTTTTTTTATTGTCGAGGTATACCTATGATGAAACTTACAGGCCTGTAGTTTCCAGTTGGTGGCTTACTAAATAATGTTTTGCCCCACTATATATATATACTTTTGAATAACTGGTCGGTCAGTCAGTCGGACGGACGGACGGACGGACAGATATTTCTATCCAAACAGCAGGAAATTGTGGATAATATATTATCCACCACAGATTGTAGGGGTTGAAAAATAAGACAAATTGGTAATGCCTGCTGAAAAGGAACTTTCCTTTTCAGCAGGCATTACCAATTTGTCTTATTTGGCTAAGTAACTCAGCAGGGTAAGTTATTACATTTTGATGAAAGACTGTAAATGCAAACATTTTATTTTTCTTTTGAATTACGTGCATTGTTGAATCATTCATGACAAAACCAGGAATGTGCATCCAAAAAGAAAACAGGATTAATCAAGATTTTCATGTTCACATAAAATAAAAATATAAGGTGTAGATATACATGCCTATGCCAAAACTAACGACCAATCAAAGCCGAAGGCTGATGCCATGTTTTTCCATCCTTAACTTTTGTCAATAGACCAACTACTTCACAAATAAAGGAAGTCAAATCTACGTAATCAGACTTTAGAGAGACTGCTATGGAAAAGGCTTAAGCCAAAATGAATCGGAAGGAATTCCTATTGACTCTAAGGAGGTGTTTCTAGACTACGAGCGCTGTTGTGTAGGACTATAAGCAGCCCGTGTTGACAATGTTATTGGAGGCTTCTACTTTTAGCTCTATGTTCAGCAGCAAGCCAAACATGTGGCAAACAACTGTGAGCCTCTGGAAAAAGTGATTGTTTCCTTCAGTTCTCTTCTCTCAGCTTTTGTCCAGCGTTAACAATATGACGCTTTTTAACAGCAAACATCCCCATCACAATGCTTGATCAAATTTAGCCATATCTCCTTTTGTGGTATTAACACTCAAAGTACAACGAACGTGTAAACTAAAACACGTACAGCAAAGGTTGAAGGTTGAAGGAAAAACATATGTCACAATGACATGACTTAGTCATGTAATGTTCACAGGCAACAGAGCTGTCAGTCACTGACTGAGAAGTTCCTAGAAGCACTCACCTCTAAAAGATCTATCATGCGGGTCATCTGAGAGTAGATGAGAACTCGGTGGCCCTGAGATTTCAGTCGGGTCAGCAGCAGGTCTAGAGTGTGAAGCTTCCCGCTGTCTGTGATCAGAGACTCTTTGTCTGAAGAACAAAGCGGAGAAAAATATTTCAAAACACTGAAAAAGGGTAAATAGCGCGTCAACTCACAAGATCAAAACTGTATCCCACACTGTCAGAAAGGAGCTGATTAGTCAAATCAAAGCAATATAATGAATAAGCTTGAAGAGTGACAGCAATTTCCCCTCCATGCTCAAATGTTCTATAATCACTCCGCTCCAGCTCCGCTCCGGGTTTTCCATTTCCTGCTCCTCACTTGCCGATGACAGAAAGCCCACTCACAGCAGTAACATTTGTTACAGATCCGCTGTAAAGTTCTTTCATTATGCTTGTTTTATGATATCATGAACAATTGAGCACAAAAGTGAAACGCTCTTCCAAGTGGAAAAAATATTACTTTTTGTCCCAGAAAGACCAAAATAAGGCAAAAATGAGCGTACTACACTCAGAATGACAGAGGTGTTTTCACATGAGATTGGTACCATATCAGATACAGATTACATGAGTTTCTAACAAATCCATTTCTAAGTGCATTATAATGTTGTGATACCTAAATGTACTTGTGTGTAGGTGCTTTTTCTTTTTAAAAGACCAAAAAAATACAGATTTTTGTCTTTCTGAGGCAATTCATATTATACAATATATGCCAATCAAGTTGTATATTATTTTATTGATTTATTTATTTGGTCATCAAACGTAAATCATTTATGTAAGACCTCAACACAGTTAATTGATGCTCACGGACCAGAACATTTTGTGGCAATGATCTGTCAGTGCTGTCACCCCAACAGTGCGTACAAAAGAGGAAGCACGGGCTTCCCATTGTTGACTCCCAACCCTTGACTCTAGGGTCAGCTCATGGGGGAGAAGTTAAATGACCCGGCTAGTCATGGGCACTCAGAAAGTGATTATACACACAAAACGAGCCGGCTGCCAGAGCAATCTAGAGATCCCCAGAGACAGTTTGAGGCCTGCTGGCCGAGCCTTAGACAGTACAAAAAGCATGTCAAACACACGGCCAGCATGACCATGTTGCTATTACCACATCATGTCCATGCTAATGTGAACCATAGCTGAACCCTCGCTCAACACCCTATGACCCTGAAAAGGGCATGTGTGTAACCTTTTCAATGAGTGGTGGAGAATGGCTCAGATTAAGCTCATGAATTTCATACTCGTCCGTGTTGATGATCCACAAGATAATGACCACATGGATCTAATTTACTCCACCGGAGATGAACATTTTCTCTAAAACATCAGGCCTGTGGGTAAAACATTTGGCCTTAGAGGTATTTTATAATAACCCCTCAAGTTTTAATAATCCAAAAGAATAACAAGCAAGCCTTTATTCTCAAATACACTGAAAACGTTATATTTAGCTACACTGAGATTATTAGATAGAAACCCAGATAACATCCAAGCAATATGTTTGTGTACAGGATGGCAATTCTGTTTGAAAGTTTCAGGGCAAATCATCTCATTTACAAGCCAATCACACAACATTACACTTGAATCCTCATTATCGTCCAGATTTAAGATTTGATCAAATAAGACATTTTATAATGTTTACAAATTCTTAATTTACCAATCATGATGAAACTACATATCCATCAGCTTTCTATAGAGTTTCATAGCAGACGTCTTAAATCTTCTTAGATTTAAATGAGTCAACTTCAGTCTGATTCATAGCTTTATTAAAACCTTGCTGTTGAAAAAAAACCAATTTACCAAACAGTTAACTTGTAAAATTTCAATTATTATTAACTTCTTTAAAAGAATGTTCTTCCCCCAAACTTTTCAATGGTGTATATCCCTTAAATTGCTCTAGTGTTTCACAGTGCCTTGCAGATTCAATAAACATCTACTAGAACTGATTATACACTATACAACGATTATGTACTATGCTTCATAATAAATATATATACTATACTATTTTCAGACCACTAAAGACTGCTTGAAGGATTTTTCACCAAAAGATTGCCTGCTGAAATACATGTACACATTTAACAACCACATCCCACAGTGTTAATGGTTTCTTTAGAAAAAAAGGTTTCAATTCCCGACTGAAAGAAGAGTCTCCATACGGTCTTCCCTATAAAGCTCTAATCTAATGGGCCTGGCGTCAGAGAGATGAGGCAAAGAGCTGCCAGATCCCACTTTACGAAGCCCTTGAAAGACTGTGGGATGAATATGGTGGTCTAAGGGGATGATGTGACCCGTTGGTACCCACGACTCAACGGCACCGGCACCACAGAGTCTCCTCTGGTGTTTCCATTCCCGTCTTATCAAATCCCCCCACACGTCCTATTTCACAAGTCTGACGAGTCTGCAATTAGTCAGACACATGCTACTTCATCTAAAACCAGCTCTTAGACATGCTTATCAAACACGACTAATCTCATACAAAAACATTTTTAGAGGGAACTAACAAGGGTGACTTTAACATTTAGATTTTTCACGATAACAGATTTAGGGGTGGATTAAGCTGGAATGAAAGTTCATCGAGGACAGCTTAGTGTATTTTCAGGATACCTTCCAACTGCAAAACAGAGGGTGAACACAAAATACCAAGCGCTATGCCATCAGCATGGTTACTGCTATCAATTCAACCCACCTGCTGGTGGAAGCCCCTCAAGAGTGCCCTTCCAGGAGCCTCAGCTCTAATCCAATCCCTCCTGTCCAGAATTCAGGTCTGACCCGAGGGTGAACCAATTTAAAAATCTGTCACAGAGCCCTGGACGAGCTTATTAACCCCCCTGCCTACTTAATTGCCTTTCCGCTGCTTGCTAATTTCATTAAAGCGATCTCAGCTTTAAGGCCTCTTCTTTCGGAAAAAGAGACAGTGGGCAACAACATAAGCACCGGTCTAACTTGCTATAAATGTAGCTTTAGTGTTTACTGATGCCCAGTACAAGCACTAGTCAACACTTAAACATGAGCACAGGGCTAATGGGTGAGGCTGGTGCTCAACACAAAAAAATATTTGTTTTGCCACGCTGTCGATTGGCAAAACTATGCAGAAGTGACAGTGATTACTGCTCCTTAAAAACAGGGTAGAGTTGCACAACTAAATTATGCAATCGCCGTTTAGAAGGGCATGAGCTTTGAAATGTGATATAATTGCAAAGAAAGGTGTAATTGACTTGGAATTAAAATTCGGTCATCTTTTACTCACCCTGATTTTTGTTTCGAATAACTTTCTAATGGGAAACACAAAAGATTGTTTTGTCCATTCAATGAGTCAGTGTGGTTCTGAACAACATTACATGAACAAGCTATGCCTTTAAAAGGATAGCTCACCCAAAATATTCTGTCTTAATTAGTCACACTCATGTCGTTCCAAATTCGTAAGAACTCAAAATAACATACTTTGGATGAAATCCGAGAGCTTTTTGACCTGAAAAGGGCGTAGGGGCAACTTTACAATACTCCATGTGACATCGTAGCTTCATAACATTATTGTTGAACCTCTGACGTTACATGGAATATTTTAAGGATGTCCTTACTAAATTTCTGGGAGTTAAACGTGTCAGTTGTGTTGTTGTCTATGGAGGTTCAGAAAGCTCTGGGATTTCACAAAAAAAAAAATAAATTATTATTTGTGTTCAAAAGAACTTTCATTTTTGGGTGAATTATGCCTTCAATATTAAAAACAGCCCTAAATACAATATTAATGGCAAAAAATCCAGCTGATGATGAAATGGGTTCAGATAGTTAGGATATTTAATCTAAACGAAAGCCAACTTTTTTTTAGGTAAAGCAAAAGCATCATATGAAATGTGACACATTTGCCACACACAATGTTTACACAGTCTTGCATCAGTCCAGCGACCAGAGATCTTGCTGGGAAGGGAGGTGAAACAAGCGAATGAGGGAGACTGTCATTAAGCTGTCGTACATTGATTATACTCACCAGATCCTGCCTGGGATCTAAGCACTAACCCAAACACAAAGGCAAAGGGGGTGAAAGATGTGACCACATTCACACAAAAGGGAGAGGCAAAGCAGACTAAAACCAAGCAAAATGCTCCCTCTGTAGGCCAAAAGGTGAGCAGCATCAGGGAAGCAACTCGTTTCACGAAAGGTCGCCAGCATGACTTCTGCAGCCTTTGACCTGCAAAAGCAAAATAAGTGGTGGTCTTGAGAACATACTGAGAAGTGGAGCTCATGGGAAATCAGGGTTCGAGTCTGTTCCTGACCATATTCCCATAATGTGCCCTGCTACTAGCAAATAAATGTAGCTTCAGACAAAAAAAGAAAAAATATGTCAAAGTAAAAAATAATTTGATTAAAAATGGTAACACTATTCTATTCGATGTTTGCTAGCGTGATTATTATGCTCATGTTTTGTTTATTTTTATTTAAATAATATATTTAGGCCTATAGATATATTACGTTCTAACATACAAACCAATCTTTTCCAAACACCTTGGTGAAGTCTGGCTGTTTTTCACAGTCAGAAAGGCGGGGCGAGGGAGCAGATCACAAACAATTATGCAGTCACTGTTGTTTGGGCCCCAAATCAAAAAGGCCAGGAATATTTCCGGCCATTTTGCTGGAGTGCAGAGATTCTTTGAAAGAACAGGAAGGGAAAGCAGAGTTTCCCACAGGCTGTCTGTGAGCTGAGCTCTGCAGCATTCTCACTCTCTCTCCTTCAAAACAACAGCTCAAAGCAGCAGTCGCATTACAACAATGTGCAGAGCTATTGTAAGAGAAAGCCTGTCCTCCTGTGGCCTGCCCCCCAATTAGTGTGACATGAAAGGTACAGCAGTTAGTACACTAACACTTTCATGTGTGCAAACTGCTCAATGGGCGGCAATACCAATATTGACAGCTAAAAGAAAAAAGCATTAAATAAAATCTTGCTAAATGTGTGCGTGTTATACAATAAACACAGTAAATGTTTTTGCACTATGAAGAGGGCAGAGGTGAACATGTATATATATTCTTCTACTATTACGGTTCTTAATTAAATATATGACATGATAATGTGATCATCCCGATTTTTTATATTATTTTATAAGTCTACATAACTGAAAATATTTATCTATAATGACAGTATCCATGCAATCATGTCAAGTGTTTTAAATCTTTAAGATGTCACGGACAGCCAAATATCCTCATCCTCATGCGAGGGAATAAAATCACCTATAAAGGCACTTATACAGTTTATATTTGTTAACACCCAACATATACTTTGGAAAATTAAAAAATAGGCCTAAAGTGTGTGTTCTACTCATTATAATACAGTTTTTTTTATTCATTTACATTTACCACTCCCCAATTCTGAACCTTATTAGGCTATGTAACCTTATCTATATGTATTTTTTATTTTTATTTGCATCTTACAAATACAGCCATATCTATATATATCTATATCTATATATATATATATATATACACACACACACACACATACACACACATATATCCACAGGACCTAGTCATTGCTTATAAATCATCCATCAGCCTCTATATAGAGATGTAGGCTTTCAATTGCATGAGCCAATGATGGGATCGCCAGCATACTTCAATGACTCTTACCCAGCCTTGTGTCATTTCCTTCCCTGGGTACAGTATGACTCTGAGAAAATGGGAAAAGTGCGCTCTGAAACACCTTAAGCCTGTGAATGAACATTCACAGCGATACACACACATACACATTCAAAGCGCTTACCTAACGCTGTGCAGAAACAATGTCCAATAGTTCAACTTCCTTGCTTTGTCCCCCCTCCCAACTTCACAAGCGATCCCAGACCTCTTTCTCTTCCCAGTCTGCTCCCAGCAATTACACTGGAACGCGCACGCAAACACACGCCTGCGCGCAAATCACACAACAGGCTGATGCAAAAATCAGTCTTATCTGCAAATGAAGTCTTAAGTATCGCCTGGCACTACTCCTATCGCACTGCCATGCTAAACATGTGACGAATGGCTGTGCATCAGTGCCAAAACAGTGAGGTGCACCGGCCCTCAGACGCGACCTCTTCCATGACCCCCTTCCACTCTCCCATGGGTCTCAAGCCAGTTTTCTTTGATTGAAATGCACTTTGGCCCCAGAGCACAGTGGTGCCATGGGGTCCCTCAGGGCCTGAAGGCTTGCCATAAGGAGCTGAGACACAGTTCTCTGGTTTGTGTTTGGTCTGAAAGGAGGGAGTTGTCGCTTGTGAGGGCATTATAAATTTCAATAAAAACCTTTATGAACAAATCAACGAACGTGAGAAGGTCCTTTGTCTTAAATAAAAATGTCTTTGCAAGGACAATAGCCGGATACAAACGTCTTGGAAAAATGAAGTACCTCTCGACCCCATTTACACACGAGCAAACATAAACAAACACGCAAGCCCGCACGCTAACTCCCACCCAGGATTTCACCTACCTGGGATCCTTATGAAGGACCAGCCGTGTCTCTGCTGCAGAGCCATGACGCCCCCTGGGCTCTGAGGGAGGAAGGCCTGAGAGCGTTGAGCCGATGGGCAAGCCAGCTCTGGGGATCCGTAGAGGAAGCACAGCTTGGCAATGAGACTCCCTCCATCTCGTATTAACCTCCATTCATACTCGGCGCTGCGATCGGCACAGTAGCGTTCCATGGGAACTGAAGTCACCTAGGGAAAGAAGAAAATCCCTTAGACAACACCTCCAAGGCTGTTTATACTATCAAAGTGTCTTTCCTCTAGTTAATTGCCATTTATTTCCCTACTTAATCTTTTTATCACTAAGAAACACCAAACAAATTGGTGCTTAAGGGGGGAGAAGAATAATTTCCAGTTGTCGGACACACACACACAAAGGCACGCACAACCCTGTCTTTCTGACATTTTGTCCGAACCCCGTCGCTCTGGCAGGAAAGCATGGCAGAGGTCAGCGGTGCTAACAGCGCTAACAGGCCTTTGAGTAACAGATGACCATTTCCTGTAGTGATTCACACCGCTCACAACCCCTTCCACCGGCCGTTTCTTTTCTCTCCCTCTCCCTTTATCCCTCTTTCAGCTTTATGGAGAATTTTATGGCGTGCTGACAAGCGGATGATATTATCTTCCTTTCATTCTTATCTCTGATGAAAAACAGCTCAGCTTTGGCCAGGCTTCCAGTTTTGTTGCAAACAGTTGACCAATAGGAGTGCGAACACGCAGATGTGGCCACAAAAAGCCAAAAGGGTCAAGAGTCCCTCATGAATAAAGAGAAAAAGGCGACTAATCTATCTTATCACTTTCCCACAGTGCCCATATGCCCTTGGTGCCTAGGGGCCGGTGCCAATGCAGTGCCAATTCTCACAACACGTCTATTAGGCCAGACACAATCCTGACTCTAGGGCTGGGATAACACAGAGCTAGACTCACATTAGCCAAGTTAACAGCAGATGTTGGAGAAAAAGAACAGTTTCTCATGCACGCGGATATGAATCAGTACAACCACACTGGTCACGTATAAAAGATTAATATCTAGACTAGCTTAAGTAGGAAGTTTTCCTGGCTCAAAGTCTTTTATGCTTGGATCTGAAACAACTTTCCTATCTACCAATAAGATTTTCAGATTAGGTTTAGGGTTACGGTTAGGCTTAAGGGTTTGAAAAAGACTCTGATCAAACTGTCATTTGATAAAAGATAAAATCATCTCAGGTTTTAAAGATGGGTCATTGTTAGGGTTAGAAAAAGAGCAGAGGTTCAAACTTCAAACTGGGAAGAAATAAAACAAATAAAGTTATAACATTATAATAATTAAGTTATTTATAATTATAAAATTAGAAGATGTTTTTATAAAATACTATGAAATATATTTAAATACTTTCATGTACTTTATTACAATACATAAAATTATAAGATATAAGTATTCTGACATTACTATTTATATAAATAATAAGTTGTATATTATTAATTACACAAATAACTATCAAATCTAAAGAAATATGTAAACACAAAAATTATAATATTTCATATAAATAAAATTATTTAAAAAATATAATTAAAATTGAAACAATAGAATAATTAAAATAACATTTATAATTATAGTAAAAAAAATATTTTTTTTTATAAAAAGCAGCAGCAGCAGTAGTAGTAGTAAAATTAAGGATAATGTATACGCACATTTTTTGAGGTTTTTATTTTTTAATATAAAAGATCTGATAAGCACTCAATTGTTCGATAGGAATTTTGATCTTGAACCAGCAAATAACGTTGTCAGTCTCAACTGTCATGCTTCCTTTAGTACCAAACATGTGAATTCACAATTTCTCAGTAACATCCCCAGGTTTGCGAGTATCCCAAATGGCTGTGTGGTTTTTTTATGGGCTGTGTATTCACAGCCAGAGAAGCAGCCCTTAACCAAGACCTCTGATTTCTCACTGGTGGGCTTGTGTTGTTTGGTTACTCTCCACCGGGGTCATGATCAGCTGAGCAAAAGATCTGTCAAGAGGTCAAAGAGGATAAATAAACCAGGCTTGTACAGAGGGCCACACAGAGAACGAGTCTTTCATTTTGGAAAGCACGTTTGTTTCTGAGACAGCTGGAGATCCCTGTCAGCATCTGACCACCCTCAGCAGAAATCCACGCTGATGAGTTTCTGACTTTTGCCAAACCGTTACTGGACAATGCAAGCAAAGTTACTGCATATAGAAATCTGGATTCATTTCAAACCACTAAACTGAGTGAAATTTCTGGCAATCGATATGATCCACTCAAGTTTTTTTGGGGAGGGAAAGGCTGTGTGTTTCTCACCCTGGGTGTGACAGCGAGTAAAAACTTGGGTGGTTGTGTAGGCTGGCACGGTCTGAAGGTATGAGTGGATGAGCGTCTGCTGTGGATGACCACGTCAGCATGACAGATCAGCGAAGACCCTGTGGACGTGAACACTAAATCCTGCAGGAAAGAGAGAAAACAGAAAGTCAGTATAGCATATTACACCCTACTAAATCACATACTGTCAAAACGTCAACACGTATTTTGACTGAGTGTGTGTGTGTGAGGATGGCTGTTTTTCTGTGCAGACTTCATGGGCCTGCAGCACCTCCTAGTGATCTCATTACTCTCTACAACGAGTTACTCCTAATCTAATGTAAACCCAACTCCCATCTCATCAGCTCCATTTGTCACAAGTCAAGAGGTCACGCTGAGCAGAAGTGATACCCTAAATGAGACCACAGTGGTAACAGACGTCCAGACGGGGTCACAGTCAAAACTACAGCTCTAATGACCCACATGAATCATAAAGACCAGCCTATATATCTGCCTATTTCCTGTCGGCATCCACAAAAGTGACAAGAATAAACAGACATGTCAGCTTCATTTAGAAGAGGCTGTGAGCTAATGATGGACGAGGTGTGAAAGACATGGGATGAGAGAGAAAAAAAAGAAAAGAGAGAAAGTGAGAAAAGGAAAGGACATTTTTAGCAATATCTAAAAGAACAAAGAAACAAGTGAACGATTGGAAGAGTGCAAGAAAGAGCAAATGAAAAGAGGAACTGTAAAAAATAAAGTCAAGACAGCAAAAAGCAATCATGAGTGGAAAAAAAGCAAAAAGGCAAGCAAAAAATATTAATTAGAAATTTTAAAAAAATTAAATACATAACAGGATAGAAAGAATCCAAGAAAATTCATAAAATAATAAACAAAAGAAAGTGTAATAAGAAAATAATACAAGAAGAAGAAAAAAAAAACAAGAAAGAAAGAAAATAACTGACAGCAAAGAATGAAAGAATGGAAAAAGAGCAGATATTAAAGAATAGAAGAGTGCAAGAAAGATTTAAAAAAACTGAAATAAAGTCAAGTCAATTGGGGGAAAAAATTAAAAAAGGAAGGAGTGTGACAGAACAAATAAACAAAATTAATAATAAAAAAAGAAAATAAAAGCCCCCCCAAAAAAAGAATAAATGAGCCAACAAAAAATGCAAGCAAGGAAAACAATAATAGGATTAACAAAATATGAAAACAGAAAAAGAAGAAAAGCTAAAAAGTATGACTGAAAGAATGAAAAAGGACAAAGATGACTGCAAAGAAAGAAAGAAAGAAGGAAAGGTGCAGTGAAAGGGCAGTGTCAGCAGGAGTGCTTGTGTCTCGTTTCATAAAGCACAGGCTTGAAACTTTTGCCAGGACGATAGTGAGAGTGACCGTACAAACACAGATGAGGCATCAACATGATCCAGCATCCTGAGACTCTCACAGCGCTGCTGCCTGCGGCTGCTCACTGACTGATACAAACACACCAAACTCTAATTACAACACACAGATCACCTTCATCTGCCCAGAGACGTGGATCCCTCGGTTCACATTCAGCACTAAGCTTGAGCAACACGGGATTACTCACAAATCAAAGGCTGCCAGCAATTTAAAGGCAGGGAATCAGTTTTTTAGCATCTAGGTTTACAGCTCAACATCTCAATATGTTTCAATGTTTGGAGAAAACATTGCTCCAAATTGTGTTTGGGGGAGATCTAAAATAATAGAAAAAGGCAAGTGATTTCACTTTTGTCATTAGTTAGCATAGTTTAAGGTTCCTTACAAGTCTAACAGCAGGCCTCTGAGTGCTCGATATGGGCCAGTCCACACGGAGAGCTGACTGTTGTGGTGTCATGTTCCCCATCCATGCCCCAGTGGAGCTAGGAGACGCTTGTGTGGTATAAAAGCCGTAGTGGGAAGTGGATAATATTACACCTCAGTCAGCACCTTCTGAACACAGCTTCCCCTGACCATAGCCTGAACGCACGCCAGCGTGCCAAACTGCAGGTTAACCCCTGCCGCTGTTTGGCCTCCAGGGGACGACACTGTAGCTTCTGGACTGAGACATCCAGCATCACTTCCTCTATCGTTCTTTCCTTTCCCCGCTAATCAGTTTGGACCTTTGATATTCCCATCAGCATTTGATATACAGGAACACTGGAGAGTCTCGTGGGTGAGTTGAAATAGGTTTCCACAACGAAATGCGAGCCTTTGCCGCTAATGAAAGATGAGGGTCATTTAATCTGGTTCGGTGGGGTAACCCAAAGCAAGAGTAGACCTGTGCACTCAAACATAAACTCCAAAACAGTGGATGCAATATGATGAGCAAAAAATACGCCAAAATTTGTGCTATCACATCTCTGGAAGATATTCAGTTTTGTTCGAGCATGCTGACTAGACATCTAGAAGCAAGACTGTTCCACTGTGTCTTTTTTAAGTAATGCCTGAGAAATAACCAGTACTTATTATTTTTGGATGTACCTTTCGACCAGATCAGATGCCAATAATAAGAAAGTGAACTGGATGCACACACCAGATATGTTTTTTTATTCTGCTGTACTGCATTTTCTATGTATACATGTTACTGCCATGTCGTTCATCTCAGAAAATCTTATGGATCAAGGTGTTCTTAAAACGTGGTGCACGCGTTAAAAGAATGTTTTTACATAATATATATGTGTGTACTGTATATATTTATTTTGTACATATAAATACACACACATGCATTTATATATTTAAATAACATGTACATACCCAATAAATGTTAAAATGATTTACATTTATTGACATAAAAATGAAACCAAAAAATTGAGGTCAATCATCTTTGATCAAATGGCTGTTGGATAGTCTTGGATAAAGCGAGACCTTTGGAAGGTTTCAGAACCACTAATGCCGCTTTTCCACTGCGTGGTACGACTTGGCTCGGCACGGCTCAGTTTGCGTTTCCAATGCAGTTTAGTACCGCTTTAGAGTGGGCGGGATTATTCACGTGTCGCTATAGTTGCGCGGCCTCTACTGCCGTGACATCAACGTAAACGCGCCACAAACAAACCCACAACAATGGAGCATTTTTCATTCTGCATCGCCCCATCAAGCTCTCGCTGGATCCGCTCCTCGGCTATCAACAAGAGGAACGTCTGTATTTCCTCAATAGACCACGAAACAGCCATTTTTGGTTGATACAAAAAGGTGCGTTTCTTCAAACAAAACGATCCTTCGCTGGCTGTGCTGATCTAAATCTAGCGGGTCTGTTGTGTCACGTGTCACAAGTTCAGTGACGCAGTAATGACAACTTTTCTCCGGCTAATCAGTGACCAGCAGAGTTTACACGTCACGCTTTGGTAACGGTTTCGGCTCGCTTGGAACCTCTGCTGAGGTGGTACTAAAAAAAGGACCAGGTACTGTTCCCAGTGGAAAACCCCCCAAAAGTGAGCTGTACTGAACCGTACCGTGCCGTTCTATGCAGTGGAAAAGCACCATAACATAAGGTGATTAAGGCGACTAGTGTTTTTTCAAATGACAAAGCGAGAAAAAGAACAACAGAGCTCACCTGTAGAATAGGACTCCTGTGGACATTTGGGTAAGATGTTGGCCTGTTAAGCCACAGGATGAGATCTCTGCGTGAAAGGCACAGCTTGCCTAACTGGGCTCTCCCTTTAGACTCGTTCTCCTGCACCTCTTCATCCCACAGACGGCTGTGGTGGAGCCGATAGGCCGATTTGAAGGACAGATATAAAGCTAACCACCTGAGAAATAAGTAGATTTTATTATCTAAATAGCTCTTAAGTTGCATTTGTTTGCCATTGGAAATACACCCAAGTCTCACCTTAATGCACACCGTTATACATCTCAAGTGTGGCAATAATTAGATTGTCATTGATAATATTCAGTGAACTATCCTGTTCTTTGACTGGTGTGTTAACTTACCTCACTAGAGTCCCCTGAAGCATGATGTTGGACATCTCAGCAGGAGACACATCGATGAAACGCAGGAAAGAATAGCTGCTGCTTTCATCGTCAGCTGTATCGGTTCAACATATGATTAGAAATAAGATACGTTTACAAAATCAGAATTTAATTGTGAAATAATAGAGATTTACTTTTTCTGTGAAACAAGGACTGTTGAATGTGTTGAGCAGAGAACGGAGAGAGCAACGTCTGCTTCAGCCTGAGAAGTGAGAGTATAAAACAATGAATTTAATAAAAATGTCAAACTTGTAAAAGCTATGTAAAACATTTTGATGGAAATGGTGATGCTTACGAATCCCGCTTAAGGTCTGTTCACATTAAGCAGGATCACTACAAATTCTATAAACTAGTCTCTACAGCTTCTCCCATTCAGTTTCTATAGAGCTCAGGTCAGAGAATTAGGTTGGCCATTGGTAAAAGCTTAATTTTGTGCTCAACGAACCAGTTTAGTTTTGTTTTTGAAGCATTGTCCTGATCCATAACACAGTAAAGAAATTCTAACAGGGACGGTCTCAAATGGAAAATGTTGTCTATGTTGTCTTGCTGCTTTAAATTTTCTGATAAGCGGACAGTGTTTTTTAATCCTTCACTAGCTGGAAAAGAAAACAATTATTGCTTTTTATTCCAACAAGACTATTCCTCTGTGTGTATTTGTTGTGTGGACTTGTCTATTCGTACAGAATTAGAGCAGTTCACTTTACAGTTATCATCCTCGGTGTGAACAGGCCTTAGAGAAGGTACAGTAAACCTGGGAGCTGCACTGAGGTCAACTCACTTGGTCTTTCTGTGGTCAGACGTGTGGAGGATGGCATGACGAAACAGAAATTTAGACGTGACGAAGGGCTTCAGGGACATGTGGAACGGTGAACGGATCTCCTGACGCTCAAAAAGGTCTGGGTGGTTACAAACCTTTTAAAGTTGAGAAAAACATGTTTTAAAAACAGCAACTCTTTACTATATACGCAGTAAGAGTTAAAGGGTCACACAGGCTTTAAAGGGATAGTTGATTGCACAACAAATTATCATATTTGGGTGGACAATCCCTTTAAAGCTGACAAACCCGGCCTTACCTTTCTGAACTGCATGACAAGGTTCATGAGGCTGCTGGTGGTGCTGTGGGACTGCTGGGCCGTGCCCATTGATGACTGCAGCAGGTCCTCGATAGAGATCTTGTTCTTTAGAGCCTGGTAGAGCAGCCGCTGTCTGCTGGTCAGCTGGCAGTATGTCAATATTTCAATCTGAGGTGCAGGTTTGAAAAATAAGCAACATAAATATCACATTTGAAGTATGAAACCATCCTTTTGACTGAGAGGGTGTAGGACAGCACCTTGTCAGAGAGCTCGTTCTCCACATCCTTCTTTATTCTGCGCAGCATAAAGGGTTTTAGGATCATGTGCAATCTGGAAAGTTGGTCTGAAAGGGTAAACCACGGTAAATCACATCAAACCACAAAAGAACATGAGCAAAGCAGGAAGGTTTTGCCTGCTCAGCGTGAGTGCTTCTGTTTTAATATTACATGTTATTCAATTATTTGTGACCCTGGACCACAAAACCAGTCTTAAGTCACTGGTGTATATTTATAGCAAAGGTCAAAAATACATTGTATCTTTTTCCAGAAATCATTATTAAGTGAAGATCATGTTTCATGAAGATATTTTGTCATTTTTATACTGTGAATGTAATCAAATTTTTTATTAGTAATATGCACTGCTAAGAACTTCCATTTGGACAACTTTAAAACCACAACATGCAAACAAAGCCTAACAACATGCTAAAATATGCTAGCAAAATTATAAAACTGATAGACTTGATGAAGAATAAAGGAGGATGAAATTCAAAACTACTTCAAACTGAAAACCTTCAAACCTTAAGCTTTTTATTCTTTTATCTTTTTAAACAGACTTTAGATCCTGTCTTTCTCACATCAACATCCATATTTGTCTTGACAGACCTTTTGTAGATCATTTATTTGACTACATTGCTCCATCCTAACACATATTATAACCTACTTGGAGACCAGTAAACAACAACTTAAAAGGAAATAAACACAAGTGTTGACTGACTTTCATCAATAGCAGATTTGTTTTCAGCATGACTCTCGATGTCCTTGGAGAACCACTCGTTGAACTCCTCATGAGAGTCAAATAGAGTCGGCATGATGAAATGAAGCAGGGCCCACAACTGGGAGGAAGAACAACAATGTCAGTTTTTTTTACTCGCACACGTGGACTCTCAAACAGGGTCTCGCATGAATACACTCACTTCTGCCATTGTGTTTTGGATAGGTGTCCCTGTTAGCAGAAGGCGGTTCCTGCACTGGAACTGAAGGAGAATCTTCCATCGGACACTGCCAAGAATACACAGTTACCAAGACCTCCCAAGCAAGCAGCAAGCTGAGGTTAACCGAGGAAAAAAAACTCCAGACATGTCATCAACACTCAGTGCTGAACTCTGAATCCTACAAGTATTCTATTCAGAGCTCACTTCTCAGACTCGGTTAAGTCTTTCATTGATGATGGGGACTTTAGATACCTAAAAGCTCACGAAAGCCACTCTAACGGCCTGTGGAGACTCTGATTGGGCAATAAATCATGTTCCACCACAACAGAAGCTGCTGGCACATGGGCTGTCATCTCCAGAGAGGCACAAACTCACACTCAGAGCTCGAGAGGCCCTCATTCTCTGGAGGGTTCCAGTCCAGACATAGTGTCACTGCACTGACTATGAGGACGGGAACATGGAAAATTTGAGATGCACCAGTATTGAAGCCTCCCTGGAGCTTTTTATAAGATCTGTTTCCCTTGTTGAATGGTTGAACCAAGTTACATTTCAGTGACACAACCAGACATTGGGGCTATTTTTGCAAAAAAAAAAAAAAAAATATATATATATATATATAATTATCTGCCTATTCTCAGCCGTGTCAGTGTGCAATGCTAGTGTCAGTTCCAAAAGTATTTAATGTAAGTAAATACTGTTTAAAGCTTTAAGGGGTGGAATTCGTTTTGTGTGTGTGTGTGTATATATATATATATATATATATATATATTTTCTTTAATGTTAAGCTTAGTTGATTTTGTGCAACATGTATTCATATGGTGTGTGTGTATAAAGTAAACACTTTTAAAACTGCCAATTTACATTGTAAAAAGTACTAATCGAGTACTAATTACCTGGTGCTGCTTTTCAGTGCCTGAGCTTCATCCAGAACCATATACTGCCATTTAACCCTCTGGAAATATTTCACGTCCTGCACCACCAGCTGATAACTGGTGATGACCACATGAAACGGTGCATTCTGGGTATACAGAGTTTTCTACAGAAGCCAAAAAATAATAAATATGGTTCAAGTAATAAAATAAAATTTAGCTGACATTTTAGACCATAGGTCTACAACTCTGCTCCTGCACACCCACTGTCCTTTAAAGTCCTGGCCAGTGTCTTTTTAAGTGCTCCCGAAGACCTTGATTAGCTGACTCAGGTATGCTTGATTAGGGTTGGAACTGAACTCTGCAGGACAGTGAGTCCCCAGGAGCGGTCTTGAAACCTATGGTTTAGTGCAGTAATCTTATAAAATGTTTACCTGGTTCCAAAATTTCCTAATAACTTTATATTCGTAAGGATTCCCTCTGTATAGAGGAATATTCTTATGTAAAAAATGCTTACCTGGCTCCAAAATTTTCTAATAACTTTACGATCGTGAGGATTCCCCCAGTATGGTAACACCTGCAAGACAGAATGAGACAAAACTGTTATTTGAAATTAGTTTTAGCCTGATGAAATCAAATAAAGATATAAAGTTAAGTTAAAAACAAATTAAAATATCTGTAAATACTGTTCATAATCTTAATTAAAAGGTTTATTAAATTAATTATTTAAGGCTCTACAGTAAGGATAGACTGATTAACGCAGGAAAGAATGAGAAAGTAAAAGTATAAATTTGAATTTATAGCTTTCATCAAGTTACATTGTATCTCTATATAATCCAGTTATTACACAAATTGAAAAGTGATAAATTACTTTTTGTATTTTGCTCTAAATATAAAGAAAGCTAGTGTTTCACGAAAAAGATATTTCCTTCTGACACACAAAATATGTTGGTAAAAATAAATTGTGAAAACATTGCCAGGGCAAGTATTAATCCGAACTACTGGCCTTACCAGTCCAACAAAAATAAATCATTATTGCCCAGCCCTTCAATACTCCTACAGTTATTCTGGCTGGGATTTCAGATACAGATGATTTGTGAGATTTAGTCTGACCGGCAGGAAATTAATATTTAGGATGCTGACATAAGCGGAACATGCTATAAATGATACAACACTGCCCCCTAAGGATTACAAAAATCAGCCCAGAAGTGCAGTAATCTGTCACGCATTTCCTTACAGCAAAAATATGCAAAGGCTAAGAAAAAACACATTTTCCATTGTTCTGCAAATAGATGTAGTTCAATGGGTTTATAAAAAGTTTGAGACAGTGAGGGACACCGAAAGAGAGCGGTAAAAAGGATTCCACGGCTGCAGGTGTTTCCCTGCACAGCTGCCACACTCACCTTGAATTTGGGGACGAAGCGGGAGAACTCCTGATGCCAGTTGTTGAGTGTTGAGGCTGGGGAGATGATCAAGAAGGGTCCCCAGATGTTTTCCCTCTGTCAGATAGAGCACACGAACACAAAATAAGCCAAACAGGTGCAGACGGCGGAGTGGGAAGGGGACAAAGATGGTGGGAAAGAAAGAGAGAGAAGAGAGGGGTCAAAACAGGAAACCACTGAAGAACGAGGTGACATGCTACCATGGCTTCCTATGGGCCCACAGCGCTACACTTTCATATCAAATACCAAACCTCTGTATCCTCCTCTTTTCGCAAGCCCTGGAAGTCAGGGAGAGCTGCGGAGACAGCTGGAGGGTTCGAAATGATGCCAAATAACTGATTTGTGGTGTCAGGGGTTTGTTTGGGAGAAAAGAATATGATAGCACAGGAAATCAGAACGGAGAATTGTTTTCTTTTAAAATGCGGGTGTCTTATTCCCAGAAAATAAACCTTTTCCAGATTTTCGACCTGAGAGCCTGGAGATTGGGAAATACGGTATCTTTAAAGTGAAATGTTTTGGCTTGAAGATGACACTATTGGGATTGAGAGAGAATATACATGTATTTGCTTTAAAATGCTCTGAGAAAATTATTTTCTTTATTATCATTAGTAGTAGTAGTCGTAATAGTAGTATTATTATTTGTTAATATAAGGAACTTTGTAAATTTATTAAATGTTACTAAAATAGTGTTATTAAAAGCTAAGGTGAGTGCCTTTATTTAATTGTCAGTCTGACACTCAAACAGAGCTGCTGTGTGTCTTCAGAAAGCTTCAGAACATCAGGCCTTACCTCTGCCAGATGAGCCAGTAAAGCGATACTCTGAACTGTCTTTCCAAGCCCCATCTCATCTGCCAGAATGCCATTTATGCCCTATGAGAGACAAACAGACATAAATCATCTAAATATCATAGACATGATGGAAGAACGGGATAAACACTTAAAAAGTTGGTAAAATTTGTTACAAATTTGTTACTTATGCTAACAAAGGCTGCATTTATTTGATCAAAAATACTGTGACAACAGTAATATTGTGAAAAAACAATACATTTATGATATATTTTTTCAGGATTTTCTGATGATTTGAAAGTTTAAAAGAAAGTGTAACATGTGTCTATTGTTACTTTTAGTCAATTTAATGCATCTTTGCTGAATAAAATTGTTACTTTCTTCATCATTCTTGACACAAACCTTTGAATGCTTATATGTAAGGAATAATTGACGACGAGCCGTTGAATTATTAGAAAAATTTCCTCAACCTCAAGACATCGATCAGATGATATATTTCAAGGGATTCGTCCGGTTCATCTACTTAAATCCCTATTGTGAGTAGGATTATTTCTTCCGCATCTCATCCAACGACTCTTTTGCTAGTTCCAAAACGTCATTTTAAAGCT
>JAUMHQ010000083.1:11649612-11661832 GCA_032361165.1 Enteromius paludinosus
GAGTTTAGCTCCAACCCTAATCAAACACACCTGAACAAGCTAATTAAGGTCTTCAGGATGACTAGGGCTCCAAGCAGTTGAGTTTTTTTGAGGGTTGGAGCTAAACTCTGCAGGACATCGGCACTCCAGGACCAACGTTGCCTACCTCTGTCTTAAGGGCTTAGTTAATGACAAATGTTAAAAAGACAATGCAAAGAGTATTAAAGCACACATACTTGAAGAGCTAGATCCACTGCTTCCTCATACAGCTCCATAATCTTATAAACCAAGACGCAGGCCTGCAGGTAACCATGTTCGGCACAAAGGCGCAAGGCATATTTCAAGTCATAGTGGATGTCAGAGACGTGCGTTCCTGCTTTTTGGAGGTAACACAATAAAGCATCTGGCTTGTGTTTGGCATAAAGCGACAGTAAGTAATTGTGAATGGCTTCGTCTTTGACATCCAGATTATACACACAGAACTCCATGTACCGGATGGTCTCGTTTATCTGCTGCATGCTGCCCATCTGGCTGTAGTTCACCAGAGCTGGGATCAGATTCTTCGGGTCCAACCGGTTTCCCATCTGGATCCATGCATCGACTACCTTTTTGGGGATGTGCTGCATGAGGACCGGGGAGAACTTATAAAAGAGCTTGTCATCGCAGTGTTTGGAGAGAACATCTAAGGCTGCACTGTAGTCATCATGCTGGCAGTAATAAGATATGACTCGCTCGTAATCTTGCATGATGACTGAGAAATACACCATGTTGTCCACGTCGCCGTGACTGGCGAGCAGGTCGTAGATGGTGTTGCGATTGTTGTAGAAGCAGTCTTTATGTTTGGGGCTTTTAAGAAAGTTGCGGAACTCTTCACGGGTCTCCAGAAAGAGCTGCTGTTTGCCGTCATCGGCTTCCAGTTGACCGAGCCGGTTCAGATAGAGTTCTGTCAGCCAGGTGACCAGCAGGGTGATCTGAGTCTTTTCGGTGGGCTTGAGGTTGGTCAGCTTCTTAATCAGAAACTCTTTCAAGGCCTCCTCCTGCTTGGCCTCGATAAACTTCAGAGCAATCTCCTCAAAGTAATTCTGAGTGAGAGCATAGCATTTGGCACTCTCTAAATAGCGCTTGTTTTGGAAGCAGTGCTCCGCCTCTTTGGCCAGCACCATGTCTAGGCATTCTGGTCTGTCTTTGCAGTACTCTTTAGCCAGGTCAAATTTATTCATGTTCATGTACATCTGCCAAACGTCCCGTGCCTCCCTCTGGATGTGGTAGCGAAACACAGCTTTCTCCGTGTAGATCCACACCAGCCCAGTGATTGGATCTTTGATCATCTTTTTTAGACTGCCAAACTTTTCTGGAAAGAACTTTTCTTCGTGCACTACTTGTCCATTCAGAGTGCAGATGCTCTTGACGTGGTCTGGGAGCAGGAGCAGGAAGTGAAACTGGGTGAGTACTATAGAGATGGGCTTGATGGAGTTTAAATCAATGTCTGAGGTGTATTCCCACACTTGAACATCACTGAGTAGGGAGTCAGGCCGCACGTAGTCTAGTTGTCCATACAAAACGCCATTTCCCATCATCCATGCAAAGGTCTTCGGGGAACTGCGCAACTTGGATGTGTAGAACGTAATCTCACTGTAGCCCATGTTGACTGGAAACTCCTGGAAGCTGGGTAGGAGATCCTGGTTTTGGGCGAAGATTGAGCTGAACCCCTGTTGCTCGGATCCCTCAGCCAGCTTTCCTACAAACTGGAACAGGCGTTTCCGTGTGGTTGCAACAATAAAGTACTTGGATTCCAAGCCACGCTCCACCTCAAGACAACAAACCGGAGCTGGCTTACCATCCTCCTCTAGAGAATGAACCTGTCTGAAGTACTGGTCTGGGTTAGTGTTGAACAGACTGGCCTCTGATGCAGAGATCTCCGCTTCAAAGATGATTCCCTGGCTGGTGCCAACCAGAATCGGCCCGGTGTTGGTCTCTGAGCCGATTAACTTGTTCCATCCTATGCTTTCAATCAAATGGCCTCTCCATCGTGACAGACTTCTGACCTTTTGAGTGTTTCGATTTAGGTATACACATTCATTTGTGGTGAGGCTGATGACTAAATGTGACCCTGTAAGACAATCGATAAGGTCATAAGATCAGACAGCAAATTTAATCAGCTCAACACTTAATTGCTAGCCTGGCTTCCGCGACTATTAAGCTCATAGGAGCTTAGTCTGGCCAAGCTGCCTTACTACCCGCATTCTGGGAGGCCGGCTTACCCTGCGTCCATCAGATGCCTCTGTATACTACTGAACGAATCTACAACCAATCAGACCACTCATTCCGATGACGTATACGTAGCGACGAAACCTGAAGCCACCATAACCAATTGTAGCTAGCTTAAAGCAGAAGGAAATTGTCTTTACTTACTTTAATTACTTCTGCTCCGTTTTTTAAGAAAACGTGTCATAAAATTTCTCAAAACAGCTGCAACAGCAGAGTCGAACAATTGTTGATGCTCGGTACACGCCATGTTTGAACGCCCCAGAACTGTTGCATCATCGCGTTACACCCGCCTCAGTCATGCCGAGCTCGTTTCTCATTGGTACCCTCTTTTTTGGGAACAGAAATGCTCTGAAACGGCAGCTTTGCCAGATTGACTTTGCTTGCGAAATGAATATAGCGTCAAAGGAAGTATGGGCGGGCCCAGGCTACTAAATTGCAGGTTTAAAAATGCCAGGCCTGAGATTTTGATCCAGTTCCCACCTAGTCTAAGATGCATCTTCAGTCAATGCTAAACTTGGGTTTAAATAGGGTTAAAAAGTAAAACTAAATAACAAAATATTACTGCAAAGTTTGTACTACTGATTATCACAAGACAATCTTGCAATGTCACGCATTTATAAAGTTACACAACTTATAAAATTACATATAACTTGCACTTGTCATTTTATTTTTTTATTTTTTTCATATTTAATTCTAAATAATTTAATATTAAACATTATTATTTAAAAAATACAGGTTAAAATATTATGAATTTACTATCACACAAAGAAAAAAAATCGCATATGTCAACTGACTAGTTTCAAAGGTTAACGGAAAACTCAATGTTTATTTTTTGTAAAGCTTAAAACAGTGTTTGTAAGACAAATGCACATAATGCACAAAGTCACATTAACACCAGGTGCTGCGTTTCACTTTTGTGGGATCCTGCGAATGGATCCCACAAAACAGATCATAATGCCAGTCTTAAAAAAAGAATTGGTTTCTCTTAATGGGATGCATTGTAAAGCATTACATGATTTAAATAATATCAAAAACAGATTTGTTTATCTAATGTACTACTTTCCAAGCATTGAAAGTATAACATTTCCTAATTTAATTTCCCAGTTCAACATCTGTTAAACTGCTTTGGGATGTTTCTTTTATCATACTAATTTCAATGGAAATCTAATCAGACCACGAATGTGTCATCTAATAGATGGCCAAATGCATTTAAATCCTCTTACAACAAAGGTGTGAACATCGACACGTAATTAATTACCTGTAGGATCTAGAAAAAGTTTGTGCACTTTGCCATCATCCTTTCTTCCCAGTTCAATCTGATTTGGCTGGTCAGGTTTTCCAAGATCAATTCTGAAACATAATATATATACACGTCAACAATTGACAACACTTTAAACTGCTCTGTAAATATTGCAGTTTACAGGAATTCATCGCATGCATATTGTAATGACGTATAATGCGAATTAATCATCGTTCGCTTTTCACAAAAACACAAATAAAGGGCAGATTAAGTTATTTTTATCCTACTTTAACAGACAGTGACGAGATTAAATTTGCATTTCAAAGAGAATTGACTTTAATGGTCCACATCCTCACCGCTTAGTCCTTTCACCTTTCAATAATGAGACAATAACATACACGTTAATCACTAATTGCGTGTACATAAACTAATCAATGCAAAACATATCAGCTGCAAAATATTCCAATTAACCAGTTGCTGATAACATACGAGTTGAGAAATTGCAGCTTTACCTCAGCAGGGTGTCTTTCCCCAGACTCATGCATAACTGGTTGTTGCACACTGATAAGTGGTTGATTTTTTCGGGAGGGGAGAAATCGATGCGTTGCTTGTTGAAAATAGGTTTCTCTTCCTCCAACCGTACGTTCACAAACCCTTCGCACGGGGGAAAAAAAGAGCATGTGAAGAACCATAGTCACCCTATATTGCACAGTCATAATGTTTGCAATATCCTAAGTTAAATGCTGCAGATGCATAAGTTTGTACCTGAATGAGTTATCCCGATGTTGGCCGCTGACACACGACTGTGTTGACGGATGTTCTGAGAATCTTCATATTGATCCAGAATAGATGCCATTGCAAATTATCCAATATTCACAAAACTACAGTATGAAGAACAAATAGTGAAGCTGCGTTCGCATTGCACGTAACGTTACTTTATCTCTAGCTGCTGTTCCCACCCATAACACGCTAGCATGTGAGCTAAATATCCAGTTCAAACGCGCATTTACTGGCAATGCCTCCGTTACGTGCTAATTAATATATACCGGAACTAAAACAAATACGAAACTAAAAAAGAAACGGATATCTAAATTAGATTTTGTGAATGAAGAAGTACAGACAGCATCAAGAGAGCGAGTTGTGTTGTGTGCATTGCTGTCTTGGTCAGCTGATGAGTATCATGTGATCACATGGCAAACCCTTCACTGTTGTTCTTAATCTATCCACGTAGCGGCACTGGTTAGTTAAGGACAATGTCATGCACGCATAAATAAATATCGCAGCATTTTAAGTTATATTAGAATTATGCTTTATTTGTACTACGCTAAAAAAAAATCAGTCATGGAAGTATAATATTTTAAATCCATATGCAAACATAAAAGTCTAAAAAGTACAAACAAACATGAAAATTGCAGACTGCATTTATTTATTTTTAACATTTGTACACGGATCTCTGTCGAAACAGCACAAAACGCCCCCAGGACGCTATGCATTCTACGTCTAAATGTATTATTTAAAGGGTCGTTGTAATAAAAATACATTTTAAATAGTTTTTTGTTTTTTTTAAGCATGCACTTTGTTTTATTGAGAATCGTTTGGGATTAAAGTCGTTAATAGCTTATCTGTGTTTTGTGTATTTTTCATTGAGGCCCGTGACCGCGGTGGGCGTGGCTATGTAAAGTCAAGCCTCTCCGAGTCGGTGATTGAAAAGGCACAGAGAGATCCGTCACAGATCACAGACAGTCAGCTTTTGAGCTTCGAAAGTAATGAGTCACTCATCAGTCTCAGCAAAGACACCACCCAATACTGTGGAGTTTACAAAGTTTTCCTGAAGACCATTTTTCTTGGCTTTAATTGTTGGACATGCCACCTCAAATGGATTACTTTTACCACGAGTCAAGAGTTCCGTCCGTGTGTTTAGAGCAGGACGACGCGCTGGAGCCCGGGATCAGCTGCATGCTGGTTGGGGATGGAGCTGTCGGGAAGACTAGTATGATTGTCAGCTACACAACCAATGGGTACCCTACGGATTACAAACAGACGGCTTTTGACGTCTTCTCAGGTAAGAGGATGATATTTGACCTCCTTCTAAACCCTGATGGTTAAATTAAAGTAATTATGAAGATGAAAACTAAGTCTCTTTATTATGCTTATTCAGGACAAGTTCAGGTGGATGGGACCCCCGTGCGGATTCAGTTGATGGACACCGCTGGACAGGTAACTTTTGTTTGTTAATTTGGGAAAAATGCAATAAAATATTTCACATTAGTTGTAGAAATTTCCTGTGAGTTGAGAATAGATAATGCAAAGTTTTAATGTAAACTTCTGAAATTCTACATTTTGCCAAAAAAGGTTTGTGAATTGGTTTAAAAGTTGTGTAAAGTGTCGCTTCTGTTAAATACAAGTTTGTTAACCTTGTCCTTATCTGTTTTTTTTTTTTCTTTGACTTGCAGGAAGAATTTGATGAATTCAGATCTCTGTCTTACGCACACACGGATGTCTTCCTTCTCTGCTTCAGTGTGGTTAACCCCACGTCATTCCAGAACATAACCAAGAAATGGATCCCTGAGATTCGTGCGTGTAACCCATCCTCCCCTATCATTTTGGTAGGAACTCAATCGGACCTCCTGTTGGACGTTAACGTTCTCATAGACTTGGACAAGTACAAAGTCAAACCTGTGTTCAGTTCACGGGCACGGAGCCTCGCTGAGAAGATCAGGGCTGCCGAGTACGTGGAGTGTTCGGCCCTTACCCAGAAGAACCTAAAGGAGGCCTTTGACGCGGCAATATTCGCGGCTATTAAACACAAGGCCAGGAAGGCCAAAAAACTGAGACTATCAGACAGGCGAGCTAAAGCTTTTTCCAAATGCAGCTGGAAGAAGTTTTTCTGCTTCATCTGACCCTGTGGGTCAAAATGTGTGGACTGTTTACATGAGATATTAATTTATTTTGGACAATGTGTTTACCTATGGTTATTTAGCTTTATTTTATGGGCGGAGTTGTTTGATCTGTGGGAAACTTAACAGGAAACGTTCAAGTGACATTTGAGAGCTGTTGCATTTCTCGACACAGCGTTTTAATAACACAAGCTGTAAAAGCAACACCCGCTTTAAGATTTATATGCACGTTATGAAGAAAGATTAGGGAAAACTGCTCCTTAAATCATTTATTGTTCACAATGAGCACCCGCCATATGTAAATGAGTGAATTTGCATGAGCTGGATAGCTGCCTATTCAAAGCTTGAATGGTGCTCACGTGGAGAAGTCTCTGATGGTCGAGGGAACAAGAGTGGGTTTCTGTCTTATCTCTTTTGTGTCCGGCCCTGCTTAGACCGACTCTTTCATATGCAACAGCCCAAACTAAGGCCAATGTGTGAGATGTCTCCTTCTTAGGTGCCTGTGACTGTATAGATCCGACATCACTCTTACAATGATTCAGCCCGTGCTCCTGATAAACCTTAGCTTGGGATTGTCTTGCAAAACGGCAAGATAAGATTATTGGGCTCGTGTGAAAATGGTTTCCTACATCCGGGGAAAATTAGGCAAGGGTTTTTCCTGGTTTAGACAGGTTTAGCGTCTTCTCTTGTGCAAATGTATTGTGAGAGCGCATACACAGATGAAAGTATAGAAACCCAGCCCATTTTGTGGAGCCGTAGCTTGGTTGTGTTTATTTTTACATCCTTTACTGACAGTGTGTGCTTCTCACGGGGTAAACCATACTGTCTCTGTTTCAAATATGCTTCTTGTGGAAGCTATCGTTTTTTTAAAAGCTGTTTGTTTTAACAGTTCTGTTTTGATGCCTCAGACAAGAAGGTTGTACCGCTTGATCATTTTATCTGTCTTCACTACAGTTTCGCCTTTTGATCAAATACAATCAGCACTTTTATACAGCTTCTCCTTCAGTGTTTCTTTGCATCATCTGAAAATAAATTTAAAGGGCAAAATACATTTCCAATGCTGTTTTCCCAATGCAACTATGCAAGTTTTTTTTTTTTTCTTTTTTCCTGCTTTAAGTGTTATATGTGAAAGTTTATTTACACGATCATGTGTTTCTCCTAAATATCAAATAAATAACATGATGAAAATGGATATTGTTCCCTAAATGTATTTTTAAGCAACAGTGTAAGCTATTATATCATTCAAAATTTTCAGCATATAAAAATACAATAGAAACTATAAAATTGTGAAATATAATTAAAAATAACCATATGCAGTACTGTGCAAAAGTCTGAGGCCACCAACAAAAATTGGTTTTAAGTCGGTTATTTCTATCTTTTGTGGTAGCGTGTCACTTGGAGATATCAGTTTACATTTCCAAACATTATTTTTGTCATTAATTGTAATAATGCAGAGAGCCAGGGCTCCACACAGAGATCTGATCTGATCATCATCCAGTCTGTCTGGAATGACAAGAAGTAACACAACAGAGTAAATCCAGAAGAACTGTGGCAACATCTCCAAGACGATATATATATATTTTAATTTAACAATGTAATTTATTTGTAGTATGGCCAAGCTGAATCAACAGCCATTACTCCAGTCTTTCACGTCACATGATACTTCATAAATCCTTCAGATGTGCTGATTTGGTGTGCAAAAAACATTCAATGTAGGGAAAACGTGGCTTAATACAAACTGTGACTTTTGATTAATTGAATATATTTAGCAAAATACAATTATGTATTTTAATATAAATAAATAAATTCAGTTGTAAAATAATTAAATGTAAATTTAGTATGTGGGCGTGAGAACGAACATTGCTTTATTTACACACACTATGTGCTACTAAATTATGTACATAGCAAACAAATGTTAGAGATCAGAATACGCTTCTCAAACAGCGCGAGCACTTGATGTAAATGGTCCTGCAAATGTCTTCAGAGGGTGTAAATGAGACACAGAGAAGTGTCAGGTACTGCAGGAATATGAATACATTGTGAACTCACACTTCTCTGCTTCAAGGTCTTAAAGCTGTGACTTTGGATGAATGTGGGAGAGGATTTCACTCCCGTACCCTTGAAGTGTAAACAGGAGACAAAGACCTTGTTGATGTTGTTTATATAGTGTTAAAAACTATTGAAAAGAAATAAAATGTTCCACATTCAAAAAGTTCATATATAGGCCTATATGTATATATATATATATTGATTTTTCTTTCTCTCTTTCTTACTTTCATAAGAAAAATGCTTAATGCCTTAAACAATTCAAACTTTAAGGCTTTGGAAGTAGTTCACCAAATAGTAGTTCTAGTAGTTCTAGAGTTTATTTCTTTATCGGAGCAGATGTAACATTACAAAACTTGCTCACCACTGGATCTTCAGCTGTGAATGGGTGCCATCAGAATCTACACGTTGCATTACAGTCCATCAACTAACAATGTAAAATATTAATTTAATTATGAATTTGTTTTATTACATTTTACTTCATAAGACTACAGTGAATCCAAAAATTAAAATTCTGTTATTTTGTTTGTTTGTTTCCCCACTGACTTAAGTATTTGTATGGAGTATCTATGGCTATAGCCATGGCTACTCCTGTTAAATCTGGTTTGGTTACCAGTATTCTTAAAAATATCTTTTAGAAGAAAAAAGTCATACAGGTTTGGTAAAACTTTAGGGTGACTAAATAATGCCGAAATGTACATGTTTTGAGTGAACTGATGAACCGGAGTTGTGTGCGTTATTTGTCAGTGTTAGGTTTTCATCAGCAGTTTGAGCTCATTCTGACGGCACCCATTTACTGCAGAGGACTCATCGGTGAGCAACAATCTTTTTAAACGTCCAGGCAAAGCTAAAAGTAATATAGTGTCAGCATTTAAAGTGTCTTGACAAACTGCAGTTTCCTAGATCAAATTCAACTTTTATCATAACAGGTTACATTTAAATTGTCAAACTAAACAGTCATGTTGAAATACAGAAGTATCAGTTGCCATTAGTATACCTGTTTAAGTGACAAAAACCACATAGTGAAATTGTCATGTGCATGACGGTATGTTGCTCACTACTGCTGCAACAAAGCCTAACAACAATGAATCACTTCCACTGTGGGGTTGCTATCTGAAGAGTAGTCCTGTTTAAAGGAGTTGCACAATGTCTGTTGCACTGAAGTGAACCATTATGGATTATAAGGACTTCATTAGGTGTCGCCACTCCTAACAATATGAAAGCTCAAATAATGCATGACCTCATGTTTTTGTAAGATCACAAAACGATCGAATGAGTGGAATCAAACAACGCAGTTCTTTTTATTACACCTATTCTAACAACATAGCTTCTGAAGTAAAAAAGCCAGCGATCTGCAGGAAAGCAAGAAATAACACATTTCTATAATTAGCCTGACATGAAATAATTAAACTAATCTTCTCTGCTTGTAAAATCACACACCCACATTTTCCTAGAGGATGCACTTGTGCTTCGGAGTCTAGAATGATACTGCTTTCCGCATGTTGAGCAACAGAGGCCAGGCCTGACAGGTTTAGGTTCCCATGAATGGTGAGGTGTTCATCTCACTTTGTGGTTAAAGAAACGGTTACTCATCTCTTTGTTAGCTTTCTTGCCCGCCCCCTTTCCCAGGCCTCAGACCAAACTGACTAGTGCCTTCTCTGGCACACAGCCAGTTTCAATGAGTTTCACTCCTGTCACGTTTACCTACAGGCTTCCCGAGAGGAGACAGGTACACAGTCACAGTTCCTGGTCAGCCATTACTGTTATTGTACATAGGTTGATTGACAGAGATGATGATGCACAGGCCTTTGGGACTTATTTGTGGCTTGTTTTCTTGTATTAACACAATGTTTTGATTTGAATCTTACAAATTTGCTTTCAGAATGACATTTACCTCTTTATTTCAAACACTTTATAGATTTTTGCATTTTGTCAACCATTGAGTAACTTAAGCTAGTTGTTTGGTTATTTTTGCAATTTTTGCGTTTTAAACAATTTATAGCATGGTGTTAGGGTATTTATAAATATTTTAATTTAACTTTTATTTTTGTGTTTTCTATTTTCAATTGCATTTTGGTTTGTTTTAATAATTTTGTTTTCTTCTTTTATATTTTTATTTAGTTTTCATTTATTTCACTTCAGCTGTGCTAGTTGTCAATGCACCATTTCTCATTTAGGTTGTTTTTCATCTAATATGGCTATTTATATTTTATTTCATTTTTATTTAAATTGATGAAAATGTCTTAAAGAGTTTTAGGTAACAACACTGGTCTAAATTTATGAAATTATGATATTGCTTTTCCTATAATGGCTCTCGTTGTGAGATTTATTTGAACAATTTATAAAACAAATGCACATTCAATAACTCAAAAATAAATAATCTAAATTTAAAAACATTTTCTAAACACACCTCTTTCAATATATATATATATATATATATATATATATACACACACACTTATTTTAGTTTTAGTAATTAGTACGTCAACTAGTTGACTATCACTAATTGTCAATTTTCAAAGTTCAATTTTTATCTAATATTATTATTTATATTTTATTTACTTTCAATTTATTAAAATTATTTAATTATTACAAAAGTGATGCACTACAAAATAAATAATTAATAATAAATAATCATATAAATAATTATTAAAATAATTATTTGTCATTTTAGTCTTTGTGCATTTAGACTTTCTTTAGAGCAAATCCTTGTCAGGTTTAGGTCTTCATGTAAAACGCTTTTAGCAATAAATGAATAGCTTAAGTGAATCTTTATAATTAGCAAATAATATTGTGGAGAATATCCCTGGAGCGAGGGGAAGTTTGATAACGGACAGCTGGAGGGCTTCTGCTTGTCTCACAGCTGTCGTCTACTGAACTGCCTGTAGGCATTAACGTTACACACTCCCACACTCACTGTCATGTTTATTTGATTCATCCACAGTTTCGGGTGTGTGGCTTATAAGCTGTTATGGTTTCAGTTCTCACACACGTACTGTAAGACAGAATCCTGTTAAATCTGTTGCTGAACTGTATTGATAGATAACTGGTGAGAAGTCATGTGATCCTGCGAACACTGATTGCTTGATAACCCATACATAATGGTTGCCTCATTAGAGAATGACAGTTCATCATCTGCAAAATAGTCTTTCAGTGCATTACAAATGTCTGTCTTCAAAGAAATGATTCCTGATCCTCAAATTGTTTCCCTTTCACAAGACTGATTAGCTGATAATGATTTGATATAAGCCTTGATTGGACTGTTCAATGTGATGGTATCATTTTGACCATTGATCTGAATCAATTGCGTGGCTCTTATGCCATTGACATGTCGCTCTTGTCCATGTTATAGTTTGACCTTTTGAAACCCTAATCTGCTTAGTCTGACCGTCTTAGAAGATCCATCTCGGTCAACATAAATACAAAGATACAATCTTGTCATGTGATACAAATGTTACGTGCTGACTTTTCACTTTGCTGTATTTTGATTTCCAAAAGGAAATTATAACTATCTTCGAAGACAAATTTTACCACAGCATCACATTGACCCTGAAGAAATGACAATCTCAGAGCACACTGTGACAAACTTGTGGTGAAAAATGTGTATATTTAACAGATAGGAGAAATAACCAAATATAATAAAAGCGGCAAACATAAAACAAGATAACTAAAACTGTAACTAAAATTAAAGAAAAAAACACAAATTCAAAACACACTTATAACTATTTCAAAATATTAATACAAAATGTAAAAGCATTTAAATGACAAAACCATTATATATATATCTATA
>JAUMHQ010000083.1:11669880-11690414 GCA_032361165.1 Enteromius paludinosus
CATGGAGGCAATCAGCCTGTGGCACTGCTGAGGTGTTATGGAGGCCCAGGATGCTTCGATAGCGGCCTTAAGCTCATTCAGAGTGTTGGGTCTTGTGTCTCTCAACAAAGTATCAAGTTTTGCTCTGGAATAATAAAGTCTGTGTTAAATGTTGAATAAGATGATGTCTTGAATTAATAGAGCATGAGTAAATGGAGGAAAGACATTTAGAGCAGTCAGTCTCGTTGATCTGAATTCCCAGATGTAAAGATTTCAAGTGGAGGGAGAAAAAATGTATTTCATCCATAAATGTGTGAAATAAAGATATAGACCCTTAGCATCTGGAGAGTTAGAAAATAAATCAAACACTTTGCTGTCTGAGGACAGAACAGCAGAATCTAAGAAATTTAAGAGATTTTTTTGGAGATAAAAGGAAAAATTAACTTTATAAGATAAATGTATGACTGCAACAAATAGGAGGAAGTGAGGAAGTATTTGATATTTGGTACCATATTTTAATAGACTTAAGAATAAAATTATTTTTGAACTTCTTTATTAGACAGGGGAGCTGAAAAAAGCAAAGCAGAAAGAGAAGGAAACACACTTTGTTCTATTGCTAGCCAGGAGGAAATATCTGTGTAAATAATGCCTGGAAAAGAATCCCACTATTCATTCAAACAATTCTCTGATCAATAATACTGGTGAAAGTAAGGCCAGACCCCCCCAAATGTTTCGGTTTATGCAAATGGATCTTGGATATACGAGATAAACCCCATGTAAAAGGCATAATAATGGAATCGAGGGGTTTAAAGAATGACTTAAGAAAACGGGTAAAATTTAAAAAATATATAATAATTTTGGAAGAAGGTACAGGAAGTGATCTCCATTTTTCGTTGTGTTTCAAACTGTCTTATAAATAAAAAAAAAATATTTAAGTCCTTTGGGTTCTTAGGGAAGACCACTCCTGAAGACACTAAGGCCCAGTTTCACAAACAGGGCTTAGCTTAAGCCAGGACTAGGCATTAGTTAAATTAAGATATTTAAGCAACTTTTACAAAAATGCCTTATAAGAAAACATTACAGGTGTGCATCTTAACACAGAACAATGACACTGACATGTTTTAAGATACGTCAGAGCAAGATATTTTCATCTGAGACAGCTCAAACATGCAATTTAGTCTGGGACTAGCTTACGCCTTGTCTGTGAAACTGGAGGTAAATGAGTTTAATAAGTTCAAGCACAGAATGCTCTGAATCTAAGAGAAATAATAGAAAGTCATCTGGATAAAGAAATATAATTTGATCGACCTGGCCTAAACTTAAGGATGGAATTTGTGGGTGACGTCTAATAGCAATTACAAAATGTTCTATGGCAGTGTCAAAAAACCGGGGTGAAAGTGGACACCTCTGTCTAGTGCCCCTATGCAACTCAAATTGTGGGGATCTATCAAGATTAGTTGATAGATCAGAAGAGCATGGATGAGTCTGACTTATTGCCAGTTAATTTGTATTAAAATAAGTCAGACTATCTGTCATAAGCCTGGCTCATACTCTAATCTTGGTTTATGGAACAGGCCCCAGGCCTGAGTGTTTCAAGTTTAGGCCAGGTCGATCAAATTATATTTCTTTATCCAGATGACATTCTATTATTTCTCTTAGATTCAGAGCACTTGAACTTAAACTCATTTAGGCCCGGTTTCACAAACAGGGCTTAGCTTAAGCCAGGACTACGCATTAGTTTAATTAAGATATTTAAGCAACTTTTATACAAAAATACCTTATAAGAAAACATTACAGGTGTGCATCTTAACGGTGAAATTGGGGGTATATGTAATAAAAAAAAAAAATTAAATATATATATATATATATATAACACACACACACACACAAGTTAGCCTTCTTCACATATGCTTTAATACGTACGTTAAATGATTTGAAGGGTCACCCACCCCCTCTATTCTGACCCTATTCACCCTCTGTAGTTCTGACCTTTGTCACAGTTTTTTTGCTGCCTTTCCCTCATCCTGCACTAAAAACAAAATATACATCAACGGAAAGCTTAAAACCTCAAAACCCCTCCTGTGACAACCATTTTATTGTATTAGAAGTTGTATCACCATGGAAATTGTACTTTAAGAGTCATATTACAAATGTTTTATTCATGAACAACAATTTAAGTTTGGACAGTGCACCTCCACATCTACGTACAAAAATAGGGGTGACCGTTAAAGAGTTAAAGTTATCTGCAAGTACAAGAACAGTTTAAAAGGTAAAATTAAGCACACTTTTTCACACAGGATTACCCAATGGAGAGTTATTCCGTCCCCTCATGTGTTCCTGTTGCACAATCTTGTTTTTGAAATAACATAGCTGTTGACCTCTGCCCACCCCTACTCTTCTGCCACATCCTACAAGTAAATACTTCTTGCGGAGAATGGACTCAGTTTCCCATGTGGCGTTGCGGCTGTTCACCTTCGACTTCCGCTCCAGTGAAAACAAGCCGATCAGCTGATCTGACCTGGCAACAACATTCACCCGAATCTACCGGGGAGGGGAATCATTTTACAAGCTGGTGGGGAAAAAAAACACTTATCTTGACATCAACCGGCTTATTATTGTGTGTTCATCAAAGGGTCGTTGTTGTGTGCGATGTTTCAGGGAATACAGCAGCTTTTTTGATGAAAACCGCGGCGTGATTCTGGCTCGAAATCAGCTTGTTTTGTTCGGTCAAAGCTGGGTTGATCAGTGTGTTGTCGGGTGAACATACTTTAAAGACAGCCTGTACGATACTAAACAATTAAGTCAGCTGCATTAGTCATTTTTCTAACCCCCTAGTATTTGTGTTCTTTGAAATTGGAGGCGTTTATAGACACGTATGCTAAGCTTAGCTAGCTCGAGTAACAAAGCCCAGGACGATAACAACACCCGTAGCGGTTTTCTTGGTGTTTACATCTGCCAATAAATACATGTCGATTGTTGTTATATGCAAGTTTAGACACTTTAGCCTGCTTAATCACTTTAAAAATCAACCAGAAAGCTAAAAGACTCTGACCTAGTGCCAGTGCTATACGGATGTCAGCTGATCTATTTATAGTTCATATTGAATATTTGATTTTAAGCCAGTGTCATAATTTGACATCACATTTCGAATTCCAATGAAATTCAAGTCAATTGTGGAAGATATTTTTGTTTAAGATCTCGAATGCATCGTATTTGAGGCATTATCTCATCTCTCTTGTTGATTGTACGTTCAGGTTGGTCTCTGCTGTAGTTGGTGCAACTTTAAGAAATATCTAGTCAGCGTTTACTTTTAGTACTTTAAATTCGGCCGCTTCCGTTAAGTTCACTACTTTATATTTAGACGTATAATGAGCAGTCAGGGTTCGTCGGTGGAGAAGGGGGTGAACGGCGTCCTGGTCTGTCAGGAGAGTTACGCCTGCGGTGGCTCCGACGAGGCCGCCTTCGAGTGCGACGAATGCGGCAGCCTGCAGTGCGCCCGCTGCGAGCTGGAGCTCCACCGTCAGGAGCGCATGAGGAACCACGACAGGATCCGAATCTCACCTGGACACGTACCCTACTGCGATTCGTGTAAAGGGGACGGGGGCGTTCCGAACGGGGGTCGCTTGAGAGCGGTGGTCCGCTGTCAGGGATGTAAAACCAACCTGTGTTTGGACTGTCAGAAGCGGACTCACAGCGGGGTCAGTAAAAGAAAGCACCCTCTCACCGTCTACCCTCCCTCGAAACCCACGGAGAAGAACTGCAGCACTGGAGATGAACAGCTGGATGCACTGAAAGCTAAACTGGAGCAAGTCACCAGCTTTCTTTTAGTGGATGAGAAGGAAGATATGCAAGTAAGTTAGCTTGGGTAACTTTTACACCCGTTTTATACAGCTGTTAGGTCCTCAAATTTGATTGGCTGAGTGGCGTTAAACGGGTGTTCGTTATGAAGCTAATTAAAGCTTAACCCTCTTTTTAGCAAGTGGACTTTAGCTCCGCTCCACCCAATTGTGTTGCTCCAGACCAGTTTTTAGAGAGTACATTACATTATGACAGGAAAACCAATGCTAAAATCTTACTTTAGTTTAAAACCGTGGTTTTCAAACCTGTCCTACAAGCACCCCTGCCCTGTATATTTTGCACGCCTCCCTTATCAGACACATCTGATTCAACTCATTAGTAGAGACTGCAAGACCTGAACTGGGTGTGTCTAGTGCTTGTAGGACAGGTTTGAAAACCATTGGTTTAGAACTACTAATTGGAAGAAAATGATCTAAATCTCATCTTGAACATTGCTTTTTCATTTCGACTAATATAATAATAATAAAAAAGGTGATCCAAGGAAAATGTGTGCTATTGAGTGATGTGAAATGTTACACATTTTTAAGCAACGTGTTTATTTCCACAACTTGAACAGGTGAAGGATGAGGAAGAGTTTGTGAGGAACTTAGGCTGCAGGCCCGAGGAGCTCTTGAAGGTGGTGTCCATTTTTGGCAACACTGGAGAAGGCAAATCCCACACCCTCAATCACACTTTCTTTTTGGGTCGTGAGGTTTTCAAGACATCTCCAACCCAGGAATCCTGCACCGTTGGGGTTTGGGCGGCACTGGACCCTGTCCATAGTGTGGTGGTTGTTGACACAGAGGGTCTCCTGGGGGCAGGAACTAACCAAGGCCAGCGAACCCGCCTCCTCCTGAAGGTGCTTGCCGTCTCTGATCTGGTCATCTATCGGACACATGCTGACCGGCTACATGATGATCTTTTCAAGTTTCTTGGAGATGCGTCAGATGCGTATCTGAAACATTTCACAAAGGAGCTGAAAGCCACAACTGCACGCTGTGGTTTGGATGTGCCCCTTTCGACTTTGGGTCCTGCTGTTATAATCTTCCATGAAACGGTCCACACCAAGTTATTAGGCTCAGGTCAGTTTTGGAGGTTTTCTACTTTGCTGTCCTTTTTTTTAACCTAACAGTAATAAGTTAGGAATGACACTGAAAGATAAGGTAAGCAGAATAATAAAAGCATGATACATCTCTTTTGCACACACTGTAGACAAGCCATCAGAATCAGCGGAGCGGCTACTTCAGGAACGTTTCAGAAAGCTTGGCCTCTTTCCGGAAGCATTCAGCTCGGTTCAATATCGGGGCACTCGAACCCACAACCCTCCGACTGACTTCAGTGGTCTTCTGCGCAGCGTGGAACAGCAGTTAGACAACAACACTACACGATCTCCACGGTCTGCTGGTGTCATCTATAAAGCCTTGCAGGTAATTTTATTTTTTTTGCCGATAAATAGTTTTAGTTTTATAAATTACATGAAAAGGTGACATGACATCTTTTTTTATATATATATACAGAAGTGGCCTGTTTTTGTCTCATGGCTACTTACAAATCTTGAGCTCTGGCCTCGACATATTTCAAAGGACATTTTTAATGTATGGTAGTTTGTGTGGCTGATCAAGTTCTTGTTCTCCAGGCTTTGAGTGAGTGCTTTAGTGGAGAGATTCCTGATGAGCATCTGGCAAGCAACTCTTTTTTTCCAGATGAATACTTTACCTGCTCCAGCATCTGCCTCAGCTGTGGGTAAGTCTTCACATCTCAGGAATCACTCCACTGCTCATTTTCACTGTTTTAACACTTAAAAAGAACATACTCTCTCTTGTTGAAGAGTTCGGGGTGGTATGAAGTTTTTTCAAAAACTTGTGAAACTACTGTGAAATATGATTACAATTTAAAATGAATTTTTTTTTTGTAGCAAATAAAAAAAAAAATGTTTCTTTGATGGCAAAGATAAATCTTCATCTGCCATTACTTCAACTTTCACTTTTGGTTAATTGAATGCATCCTTGCTGAATAAAAGTATGTATTACTTTAAAAATGTATCTTACCGACCCCATTTTATTTATGTGATTTTAGCCATTTCAATAAAATTGATTGATTTAATTAGCCAAAGAATTTTAGAGCATTCGGTTAAAAATTAAATTCTGCATTTCCAAATTCTGTGACCTAGGCATATTCTCTTTTAAAAAGAAAAAAATAGAGAGAAAATGCTCTAAAGGCTCCCTGAGCAACATTTAAGTAAGTAAAAATAATACTTTTTACTCCCAAAGATTTATTTTTATAATTGAGTAATGTACATGCACTGATAACTGGTTTGAGAGGATCCGGTTCAGAGGAGTTATTTGTATGGCTCCACTAAGATGGCTAAACTAGTAATTAGATGTTTTGACTATACTATTTTTGACACTTGTAATGCAGGTGGAACATTCCTTTGCATTTACACCCTCCTAAAGCCTGTTCTGAATTACACTTGTAAACAAATGTAATTGTAATACTTTTTTTCTTTGTAGCTCAGGCTGTAAGAACAGCATGAATCACCTACGAGAGGGTGTGGAGCACGAGGCCAAACACCGCTGTCGCTATTCAGTCCACTATGATAATCGCATCTATACCTGCAAGGTAAGACATAAACAATCAAACACATGAGCTTATGCAGATCTGGGGCCTGTTCCATAAAACAAGTTTACCAAATAAGCCAGGTTTATTTCAGTTAGTCTGCCTTACTGTCATTTTTCATTTGATTTGGTTTACAATAAGTCAGATTAATTAAAACAAGCCTGGCTTATTTGGTTAACCTGTTTTATGGAACAGGCCCCAGGTCTGACATTATCCCCCAGTTTCACAGACAAGGCTTAAGCTAGTCCCAGACTAAATTGCATGTTTGAGCTGTCTCAGATGAAAATATCTTGCTCTGACATATCTTAAAACGTGTCAGTGTCATTGTTCTGTGTTAAGATGCACACCTGTAATATCTTCTTATAAGGCATTTTTGTAAAAGTTTGCTTAAATATCTTAATTTAATGCCTAGTCCTGGCTTAAGCTAAGCATCGTTTGTGAAACCGGGCCTATGTGTGTAAACCTGCTATTCCAGGCTTGTTATGAGAGTGGCAAAGAGGTGATTGTGGTTCCAAAGACGACGGCATCCTCTGACTCACCATGGTTTGGCTTGGCCATATACGCCTGGTCGGGGTCAGTCATGTTATTGAATTCTACTTGTAAAATGTCCTTTTCGTTTTTTCCTTCCATTTTCGTCCATTTTGATGTACATCACTAAGTTGGGGTTTTTTCTTTGTAGATATGTGATCGAGTGTCCAAACTGTTCAGTGATTTATAGAAGTAGGCAATACTGGTATGGGAACCAGGACCCCGTTGATACAGTGGTTCGGACTGAGATCCAGCATGTCTGGCCAGGGGTGAGATTTTCCTGCCATTTATCCCACATATCAGTATTTAAATAGTAAAAAGAACAAGCTTTGTTTACTTTCACATTTACGTCTCAGTCCGACGGATTCCTGAAGGACAACAACAACGCTGCACAGAGGCTGCTGGATGGTGTGAACTATATGGCTCAGTCTGTTTCAGAGCTAAGCGTTAAGCCTGCCAAAGCCGTCACTGCCTGGTTAACAGACCAGATTGCCCCTACTTACTGGAAGCCCAATTCTCTCATAATTGTGAGTTTTGTTGCTAGCTAGGCAATTTTAATGTGGCTTTTTTTAATTAGGAGAGAATTCTTCACTAAAACACTCAAACTTCTCCAGAGATGCAAAAAGTGCGGAGAGGAATTCCAAGATAATGATACAAAGCACCACTGTCGGGCTTGTGGAGATGGTTTCTGTGATGGCTGCTCCTCTAAGACACGGCCAGTCCCTGAGAGAGGTTGGGGTCTGGCGCCTGTGCGAGTCTGTGAAGCCTGCTTTCAAAACAGAGGAATCCCAGAAGGTATCCCAGAATAGAGAAAGAGGTGGCCAAAAATACTTAGAACACCTGACAGATGTGAAGGATATAGACGTTTTTTGCCTCTAAAACATGATTTCATTTTATATTGTATGTGAAACATGCCGATGGCTGCTCGAACCACAACAATAATGCTATCCAATGCCTTCAGCACTCAAGCCAAAGCTTGATGGATTGCTAAATACTGTAAAAAAAAAAAAACATGAATAATGTATGATGTACACGAGCATGAATAATATTGAAAGTACTACACACTTGGTGGCAGACACTGGTACAAAATGTTGAGACATAAATGTAGTATTTCAATCCATAATATATTGTAACTCTCACACAGAACTACTGGATGCAGCGCTGGAAGAGGAGCAAGGTGGGACTCTGATCGCCAGGAAGGTGGGAGAAGCTGTCCAGAACACATTAGGAGCGGTAGTCACTGCTATAGACATCCCTCTTGGTGAGTTCTTCTCTCCTCTAATAGCCTATAAAAAATACTACCCATTATAATGCTAAATAATAAACATATGGCTTGTTCAAGTAACCTCTTTTGTGATCTTAAGCATGTTATTTTCATAACAGTTATAGTACATACTTGCGCAGGAATATATAAATGATCAACTGCATTTACTAGGTCTGGTGAAAGATGCTGCCCGTCCAGCATATTGGGTCCCTGACCAAGACATACATTGCTGCCATCATTGCCAGCGTGAGTTTAATGCCCGTCTCTCGATTCATCACTGCCGTGCATGTGGACAAGGAGTTTGTAACGACTGCTCCCTTGATCGCCGGGCCGTGCCCTCCAGGGGTTGGGACCATCCTGTGCGTGTGTGCTTTCCCTGCAACCAGAAATCTGGAGAGCTCTAGCAGAACCGAACATCACTCCACATTATAAGACACACCCCTATATGGCCACAGTGCTTTAGGACAGGTTGGGAGAAAAAAAACAAACAAACAAAAAAATACAAAAAAAAGCACTGCTCTCGAACCAATGAATGATTGTTTGAGAGGAACATCTCTGTTTTTTGTCCCAACATTTCATTCACGTTATTCTCCTCAGCTCTACATAAACTGTTCACAGTTTAACATATGTAATGGCCTACGTATTTTCTTCTTTTAAAAGGTTAAATCCAGCAAGGAAATAAATCTGTGACAATCCTTTGGCTACCATGCAATACGTTACCTGTGGGCATGCCCAGAGGGAATGCTGGAATTAGCGTTTTTTGGGAAAAATCAGCCAGAATGGGTTTAAACATGATAGAAAAGTGTTACACATGATCAAAGGTACAAAATATGAATTAAGTCCAGCTCCAGTTCTGTGGCTGCAGATCCATATGGGCCTTCCTGTGGGTACAGGCAGCTAACATACAGCCTCTACATGATACATAGAACGGTGCACAAATATTAATAATTGTTTACCGTCCTGTTGTTTCAAGGAAAGATTCATTTGCTTTTACAGGTTTAAAACACAAGGTAATCCATATTGTATTGCATTCCTTTACCCTCCGCGAAACCCTAGTGTAGACTTTAGATTTATTCCTATTTGTCTCTTATTTGCTGCCTGTTATGAACCACATCTGGTATGATCATGCAAAACGTATCAGATGTTGTTCAGCAAAGACTTCATTATCATTTATTTTAAATGCATGTACTCGAGCAGGATGTTTTTGTTTGACGTTAAAAAAAAAAAAGGAGCTTTTCAATGTATCCCTACCACTGTTGCAGAATCAAACTGCATAGTGACTCATAACAAAGCCATGTTGAAACCGCACAAATGATGTGGCTCTGCATTATTGGTCAAATGAGATGCCAATCCACATAAATTTCATTTTATCATATGGTAGTTGCTTTTATTTAGCCCCAGGTATGTGTCATTTAAATTTGTTTGGCCACACAAAAACTAGGATGTCGTAGACACGTGAGGCATTATGTGTGGATGACTTACACAGACATAAGAAAAATGAATATCATTTTATGTTATTTGCACCTTGTATGCCAATTAAATGAAACTTCAGTACCTCCAAGAGTGTGGCTTCAAAATAAAAATGTGTAAATGCATATTTGTACAGAAAGTACATAAAATTATGGGTTACAATGATGTTTTTCATTTCATGGACAAAACAATTAAAACATAAATTGGGATTTGAACTTAAGATACAGATAAACTAAGTTTAGATTTATTTTGAATTGAAGAATGGTTTCCCCACTTTTTTCTTTCTCTTTTTACAAAAAGTTCCAGAACATTTCAAGTAAAATATTTCCAGGAAAGCAACGTAACATGAAATTGCACTTTTAGGAGGTGTGTTTCAAGTGACTAGAACTTAGATCTTATATCTAATAAGCTTTTCCCGAAAAATTCATCTATTGATGATATAATGGAGAAGGAGTATTCGGAATCAATCACAGTCTAATTTTGAATAGTACTAAACAAGAAAAGCTAAAGGCAAACGGTAAAATGGCAACATTTTGGTCAGTAAGACACAGTAGTAGCACTGATGTAGTGGCCTGTGTTTGTAGATGGCAATTGTTAGCACTGACCCTCCAGTGTTAGACTGTCCTGATAGTCTTTGTTGTAAGAGTAGTAGTACAAATCATGACGGACAGCCATAAGAAGTCCAGGAAGTCCTCTACTTCCACCCAGCTGGGAGGAAAACACTACATTTGGGATCGAGTCTTTCCCTGCAGGGTGAGGTGAGGGGATGGTCCTGAGGAGACGGGTGTCATGGAGGCTCCAGAGGCGGGTGTAGCAGTCCTGACCCACTGCAAACAGCACATAAGATGCATTATAAGCGTTGGAATAGAACTGAACTGAAACTATGGTTTAAATAAAAAACAAGTTGTACCAGCAAGCAGCAGTCCTTCTGGCTCATTAACATGAATGGGTAGGTAGGCATATTCATTGTGGTGTCCTTCATACTGTTTGACGAACCGCTTGACACGAATGTCCCACAGCTTTATCTGTTCAGCGACGATGTAAAGGTAGAATAAAAATTCATTAAAATTCAATGTTCTAAACTGTTATTAATAACATGATGGTTTGTGGTCATTTTAGTTGTTTATAATAGGTAGACCTTGCCCAGCATGTCAGCAGCGAGGAGGTAGTTCTCATCCTGTAGCAGTTGGACCGAGGTGATGGCTGACTCCTGGAAGAAGCGGCAGGTCTTCCAACTATGACTGCGACCCCTGTCACGCTGACGCAGGTCAATGCTAAAGATCTCTCCTGAACGACAGCCGTTGAACAGCACGGGAGCCTATGACACGAAACACACGGCACAGAGATCTTTGCTCACATGCATAAAAAAACAAACAAAGAGAAAAAAAAAAAACCATGAGAAGACATACAAAAGAATGTTATGAAGAGCGTCAGCAGCACTACATGCTTACATTGAGCTACTCTTGTGAACACATTTAGAAGAAAAGGGATTATTGAATAATGTTGATGTTTTTTTTCCTTTGCACACAAAAAATATTCACAAAGCTTCATAAAATTAAGGAACCACTGGTGTCATATGCACTATTTTAACAATGTCCTTATGAGCTTTCTGGGTCTTGAGCGTGTCAGTTGTTTTGTTGTCTAGGCAGGGTGAGAAAGCTCTCGCACTTGATCAAAAATACCTTAATTTGTATACTAAATATGAACAAAGGTTTTAAACTAAATGAGAGTAATTAAATGACAGAATTTTAACTTTTGGGAGAAATCAAATGTCCCTTTAATAAGGGATTTATAAAAATATTAGTTTGCATGAACTTTGTATTTAAAGTGGTTACGCATCAAAAGGTGCACTATTTTGTAGGGTGTTATCGTCTTGGATTTGTTCTGAAAATTACTGGTATTGATGCAGCATTACAGTTTACACAGTCATTCATTTGCGTAAAACATGACAGAGCACTTTAAATGATAGTAAAATTGAGAAGGACTGGAAAGTAGGAGACAGGCATGATGCTGGTTAGACTCCAAACATGTGAACTACCACTGTGCCATGACCAAGACTTCAGGGTTGCTTGGGATGAAAAAAAAAATCATTGTTCTTTTCTCACCCTCAGGGCAAACTGTTGAGCTAGAACATCACTGCCTGCGAGGTATGTTGCTCTGCGCCCAGTCACAGCATCTGTCACAATCACTCGTCGAGAAAGGCCTAGGTATAAATAAATAATAATTTAAATAAATAAATAAATAATATAGCCATGGTGAGCATAACGTTTTTTTCCAACAACATATTTCAGAAACACAAAAACTCACCAGTGCTGAAGGTTTTATCAGCCTGCGGGTTGAGGCACCATGCACATGACCAAGCTGTGGAGATCTTAAAACTGCACAGCATCCCAGGCTGATCTGATGAAAAAAGTCATTTCAGTTGAATAAAAGGGAAAACAACTAAAAAGTGACTCAAAAGGAAAAGATTTATACCTGGATTGAAGTTGCTGAAAAGAGAAGCGGGTAATAGGCTCACACAGCCTGGGGTCTGAGAAATGCCCACCAAACACAACCTGAAAGACTGTCAAGAAACACTTCCTCATCAATTAGAGATGTTTGTGACCATTTTATTTGATTAACGGTCATCAATAGAGTAAATATGCAGATATGCTCCTTTTTTAATAATATAGTTTGCACACTTTATTCAAACTAAGAGTTATTATTTAACCTACATTCATACAAGTATTTCAGAACTAACAAATGTATAAAAATAAGAGGATAATAAACAATGCCAATAATCGCATATCAAAAGCATATAGTGTTTAAAGTCCTTCTTCCACATCTGTTATTTATTGAACATTTATTTATTGACCACAAAGTGCAAATAGCCCGCCTTAACAGCTGTGGTGACTGGGTTAGCCATCATTACAAAAGATGGTCGTTTGTCATCATGGTAAGTAGTATGGGGGATCAACCCAGGTTTGATTCTGCCTTTTAACAAAAAAAATTCTCCATTTTTAAATTTCAAAGAAACTGAAGGAAATAATCAAAAAGTTGAAAATGAAGTATTGGGTAGGTGAAGGGAGGACTTCATTGTCCCAATAAGGGTGTTAACCATGGCCGCTATTTAATAATTTGAATTAAAATGAACATTTACGACTTTACGGCCCGGTTTCACAAACGGGACTAGGCATTAGTTTAATTAAGATACTTAAGCACCTTTTACAAAAATGCCTTATACGACAATATTACAGGTGTGCATCTTAACACAGAACAATGACGCTGACATGTTTTAAGATATGTCAGAGCAAGATATTTTCATCTGAGATAGTCCCAGACTAAATAGCATGTTTGAGCTAGCTTAAGCCTTGTCTGTGAAACTGGGGGTATATGTAATATTAAATATCACAAAAAATGCAGCTATTTTCACCAGGGGCCTGTTCCATGAAACAAGTTTACCAAATAAGCCAGGCTTATGGCAGATAGTCTGACTTATTTTAATACAAATGAACTGGCAGTTCAGACTATCTGCCATAAGCCTGGCTTATTTGGTAAACTTGTTTCATGGAACAGGCCCCTGGTGTAGTAGAATCCAAATACAAAATATGCTTTTTTCACTCAGTGTAAATAGCCGCTGGATTTATTTTATTAGCCTTTGATTGTGAAATAAATTTCTGGATACCAGATTACAGTTCTGGATTACAGTTTCAAAATATACTAGTTTTTAGCATTTAAAGTGTTTGAAGGATACAGAACATGAGAGTCTGTATGAGTCACGGACGCCCAGCACACAGAGTTAACCTGAAACAAAAGTAAAAAAGGAAATAGTTTTCAGTACTATAAAACATCTTATCTTGGTGAAAGGAATTAATTTTATTTTAAATTCCCCTGGTTACCTTGCGGTTAGTGAAATAAAGGTTATCGCACATCTCCACCGACAGAGAGCCTTTTCTGCAGCCATGGAAATTCATAATGCCATACTTGCAGCCTCCATGTGACACATCATTTACTGTGAAGACTCGCTCACATGCTGAATCTGCCTAATAAGATGCAAGAAAAGGAAAGGAAAACACAGTCAGGCTGCCAAAACTTAATCTTCCTTCTGCTAGCTTTTCAAAAGAACAGACAACTGGAGGCCAAAACCCTCCAGTAACACCTGCCAGCAAACCATTTCCATGAAAACAAAGAGTAACCCACAAATGATTTGCCTGTTCTCAAGTTGCCTGTCCTCAGCATGCTGTTTTTTCACAGAGTACACATTTAAACGGACCGAGTTGCCTTAGAAATCAAGTTTCAATTTTTACATTAAAGGACAGGCTTACAACAATAAGATGGAAGTTATCGGTGTTCGGGCTGGTGGAGTTGGAGCTCTGCACCTCCAGCCTGTGACGTTGCATCCCGCTGACTTTCACTTCATGGATCAACCTGCAAAATGAGAACACCCTTGGAATCACATTCATTTTGGGGATCCAAGTTTTCCCTGGTCAAGTACTTCAAGAAAAAAAAAAAAAAAAAAAGTATTACATGTCATACCTAGAATAGGAGTTTGGGGGCAGCAGACCCAGATGTCTCTTCTGTAACAGCAATGTAGAATTCAGCCCAGTCCTGGGAGCTTTCTGAATATATCAGTAAGGAGAAAGTGAAAATCACCTGAACATCTTAATTCAATGATTTATTATCAACTAAACTCATCCAGCTACTGCAGATGTGCTTGTTGTAACTTTACAGTTAGAATTCAGAGCAAAAATGCGATGCAAACTGTGATGAATGTCCATATGAACTACATATAGCTACAGCACATATTCAGTTATTCCCCAATTCACCTTCCTAGGACCATCATCTTCTGCCAGCAGCTCTGATCTCTTTTTCTCCTCTTCTTTTTTCTGAAGCGCTTCTTTTGTCAGAGGGTTGCAGTTGTTGTGCCCAGGCAACAATCGAAAGTAGCGGTTTTTCTCTGGGTCAAAGTAGAAACCTGGCAACTCTATAAACAATAATGGTTAATTGTTAAGTGAATCGTTTTAGACTGACAGGACAAAAAAACGTGAAGGGAGAAAATGCAAATAAAAGTTCACCTGGTGCAGATGAGGATGCCGAGGATGAACTTGCATCACCTGCTGCACTGTCAGAACTAGATAAATGAGTTATGTTAATGGATAATTTAAAGTTAAATACATGTCTAACTGAAAATAATTCAACTAAAATCTGTACTGCCAAAAAACTTGTGTCGCAATACTTTAGTATGAGCACATGTGCGGATTAGGAATGCAAGTTTATTAAAGAAACGACTTACTGTAGCCTCATGTTGTTTCAAACCAGTATGACTTTCCTTTGTGGAACATAAAAGCAGATGTAATGCAGAGTGACAACATTCACTTTGACTGCATCTTTTGTTCATACATTAAGCAAATATTACTGAGGCGTTCATTCTGCTTGACATCACCTTTTGTGTTCCACAGAAGAACTTAAACAGGTTTGCAACAACATGAGAGCGAGTAAATGACATCATTTTTGTTTACAGGTGTGTCTGGGTGAAAAATGCTAGACTCCATCCTTGTCAGTTACCTATGTTCCTGCTCGTCGTGGGCTGAACGGTGTCTGCCTCTCCACTGGGACTGATTATGGTCTCGGTAACGGTCCCTGCCACTCGATCGCCAGTTCCCCCGCTTCATTTCTACTTCTCGGAAGTCATGCCAGTAACGTTATATCTTGAAACAGTTAAGAGCACTGTTTTAAATACATAAACAGGAGAAAATGTGTATTCATTATTTGGTTTAACTTATATGATTAGGACAATCTAAACTTTTTGGAGCATTATTTAGAAACTGAGCAGCGATGAAGAACACGGATTTGTTATGAACAAGGAGCTAACACACGCTAAGACTTCTATTATGAACACACACGTGGCTCGTACATTTATGTTAACGGTGACTCTTGCAAAAGAGAACTCGCGTTCATATATTGACCGCTCGCTAAAATAACTTGCAAACATTATGCAAAAAGGAGAGTCATATTAAACTTACCCGATAAAGACGCACTCGTGCTGACTTCTTCCTGTTTGGAAATATGATTTCCTCATGACACCGGGAATTCCCGCCTCCTTGCTGTTCATTGGTGGAACCCTGAGACTTGAAATAGCGTGACTGGATAATGAGCTGTCAATCACGTAATAGGGGCTGTCTCGTAAAGGAATAGAGAAAAATATAAATAGTTATGATTAGCACGATGTAACTGTGTTTTTTAAAATTATGATCGTTGTATGTATTTATATTTAAAAAGAAAACAGATCAAAACAATATAGTGTATACGGTATATTTACGTTTACTTATATTATCATAAATAATAGTGTTAATGAATTAAAATCAGATTTAGAAATAGACCCTATTTAAATATATAGGAAAGCGAAAATTATGTAGTAATCGTTTATCAATCTCTAATAATATAATTAAATAAAATCTAGTTAGAACTGACGGATACATTTTATTTTTTAAAGGCTACAGGAGGTTTTATGCTGTTGCTGAAAATACACAGCGTGCATAAATAGCGTTACTTTATCTCTTCAAGTTCCAAAAAAGTATGTCTAAGTAAAGAGGCTGAAATATTTTTTATAATTTTGACAGCTCTCGGAAGCCACGCCCAGATTCTGATTCCTAGTATTGTATTGGCCAGACTGCCGGACACTGAGGTCCGTATTGGTTGCTTTTCTTTCACAAGGTTCCCAAAGAACTCAGAGATTTGGAATATTGGGTTACAGTGTGGCAAAATGGCGACTGTCATTCAGAATCCGCTGAAAGCGTAAGTAATCATAAACATTATTTTCGCTCGTTTTCGAAGATGTGCGGTATTCCGCGTGATTCAGAGCGTGGGTGCAAATCGAGTCTAGAAATAGGACTGGACGGTACGTGCATTTTGTATTCCAAGGAATTCTGCCCCAAACGAATAACTGTTTAATCCATGTAGTTTGTCTTTGTGTGGCTGTGAAATGTGTAACGTTATATACGAATGCAAATTCATTATAAGCGTTGTGTTCGGATGTTCATGCTGCAAATGTGCAATATGTGTGTCTCAGCATTCAGCCTCAGATGGTCAGTGTTAGTGCAGCATTATTTCGGATGCAATGCTTTGAGAGTGTAGCGTTACAGACTCCGTTGACTTCTTTGCAGGACACCTAGATAAAGCCTTGGCCGCATATGAAATCTGTCGGGATGAGCTGTCATATGACTGCACGAGCGCGCTGTATGCCACGCGAAACAACGACAATTTAAAGGTTCGGAAGTGAATTCATTGTACGTTTCGGTTGCACTATCGTTTAAAAAATGCCTACAAGAAGGCATCGAATAATTTCCCCGTTGTGGCCTATGGAGAACTGACAGACCCCACTGTCACGTCGGGAATTGGAAAGTGGCAGAACGAGGGAAATATGTTTATTTATTTATTTTCCATACGAATTAATTAGATAAGTTTCTCTAACGCGCATACAGCTTTGAGTTGCATCCGGCCCTTTCGTTCATGATAGTAAACATTACATAATATACATTGATATTTGCGTCGTGTCTGGTAAACTGTGATCATATATTATAAGGAAAAGACAGGCTAATAATCATGAACTCAAGAGATAAGCGGTGAATAACAATGGGATTTCTGTCCTGTTCTGTGTCTGTTGAAGTGCATGTGACAGAATTCCAGGTTTTATTGCATTACATTTGTTAGTGCTTTAGGAAGAGGTCAGAAGAGGTTGCCCTTATAACTGGCGTTTGTCAATACCTTTCGGTTTACTGAGTAGTACAGATGTGGAACTTTGTAGGGATTGGTTTTTAAATATTTAATGGAGAGGCAGAAAATGTCTAATAATCACTAATCTTGATCTACATAAAGCAAATACATGCCACATTTTGAATTTCGCATGCATGTATATTCCTTCATGGCCTAGTGAGTGGAGTATTTGTACTACTGCCGTCATTTAAAATAAAGGAAATACTCATATGTTATACATATACGCAATGTCCTGTCATGTTTTATAACATATGTATTATATTGCATGAGTAACTACGTAAGTATTTATTTTCTTTGGTCATGTGTGAGCTTGGATTTTGCGTCTGGTGCCTCCTCAAAACAATAAAATAATAATGTTGCATTACACCCTTGGATTCATACCAGCCCAAATCATAGTTACTTTAGTCGTTCATCGCCATTCAAACTCAAGCTGATTTGTCGATGTAAGTGCGTACACTGAGGGGGATGCACCATCTCTAAATGCTGTGGTGGAGCAGATTAGCAATATCCCAGGATCCCTCAGTACCCATCTGTTCCGATGACTAGCCGCAGAGATGTCAGTGGGCTAGAGACGGAGCCCCATCTGCTCCAGATCAGGGACATAAAGCTCCCCTCCCATCCCACCAAAAAGACATCAGGGGGTCACCGAGAGCAGGAAAAGGAGCCATATACACCTGTCTGAGCACACTTTTATGTTTTTCGCTCTTCCCAGTGCTAATACTTTGCTATGAGCATTTTCCTTTATTGTGTTATGGAGGAATCTGTGAATGTTGGATTTGGTTAACAAAGACTTGCTGGTGTAATTTGACTGTTTTGGCTATGCTGTTTTTCTTCCTCTGTAAATCTCATTATGTTGCCCAGGCAATTAATGTGTTTCTTGTCTGGTTGCTTGCTTGTTCGTTGTGAATGAGATTACTTCCCACCGTTAAATACAAGTGTTGTTTTCTACCAAGGAGCAGTCATATATATACTGTGCTCAGCAGCACTTAGTCTATTCATTTATTAGTGTCTGTGCGGGGTATGGTGGTTTGCGCTTGTTTCGTCTCGTATAAATCGAGGGGGCGTTGAGGGGGTGAATATGTGGGGTTTAGGTTAAGGCGCTTGCAGTAGCCTGCTCCCCTTCCCCCATCTTTGCTGTCTGGATGCATTTCGCTTTCGCGTTACAACTGCACTACAAACACGGTTGAGAACGAGGTCTTTGTGTGTCCAGGGGTTTGTGCCGGGATAGACTCCACTACTCTAAACCCTTTTCCTGTTTAGCATTTATTTCTTCTTGTACAGGCCGCACATGTTTTTAGTCTGCTGAAACAATGTGGTTCGCAAAAGAAAGAAATGGACACAAAATAAAAACTGAAAGCAAAGCATATTTTACATGCCTCTCTTCATTCCATTGCATAATCCATTTGAAAACAGTCTAGACCTCTACGGCAGCTTTTACCTTTTTTTTTTTTTTTTTTAAGTAAAGACACTAAATATTTGCTAACAAGGTCAACAACTGCACACTTCAGGACTTCTTTAAGCTCTTCTGGCCTCTCTCTCTCATGCTCGAGGCCCTTTCTTTATTCACCGCTGAGGGGTTTCTCTCAGAATGTGAGTGATATCATGAAAGCACAGCGGTCTGATGGGGCACCTATGTTTAGCTTCCTCACAGCCTAGATTTGCTTCAAACTCTTCAAGACTGACTAAAGAGGTTCACAGCAGAGCCGAATTAGGCATTGCATTTTCATTACGGTCGTACATGGTTGCACAAAAAGAATAAAAAATAAATCATAAAACTACACTTTCGGGGGAACAACTTGTGCAATACCTTAAGAAAAGGAATCTTCTGTACTTTCACTAGTCTGTGCGTGAGTAAAAGCGTCAGGTTTGTTTAATTTGTGTATGATGTGCCTTTTGAATAGGGATTAGAGTTTGTTAGGGCATTGAAAACTAATGTTTTTGTAATACGCTACCATAAGTTTGGGGTCAGTGAGATTGAGAAGAAAGAAATAATCAGTGAGGATGCATTGAACTGATGAAAATTGACAGGAATGTTACTACAACAAAAAATCGATGTCAAATAAATGCTTTAGGAAATAAGAATAAAAAAATTATAATAAAATAAAATAAAAAATAAAGTAAATGCTTTTTTTTCTTTAAGATCCAGTGACACTGAAGCCTGGAGTAATAACTGCTGACAATTTCAAATATATTACAATAGGAGACAATTTTTATAATTATAATACTATTTCACAGTATTACTCTTCTGGAGGCCAATGTTTTTATGAGTGCAGCACAAGATGCTTCATTCACAAATATTACAAAATCAGACCAAACTTTTGAACAGTATATATTTACAATACAACAGAGTCAGTTCACTCAAAAATGAAGATTCTGTCACTTTGTTGGAGAAGAATTATTGAATAAAGTAGCATGGCTGTCTATGGAGGGTGAGAAAACTCATCAAAATTCCATCAAAAGTATCTTAATATGTGTTCCAAAGGGTTCGGAAGGACATGAAGGTGAATAATTAATGACAGAATTAAAATATTTGAATGAACTAACCCGTTAACCCTTTTAATGTATGAAGACTGATAAAAATCTAATGTCTACTGATATTTGCTATGGCCCCTGCATAAACATGACAGCAAAAATGGTATGTTTTATATGCTATTAAATAGGGCAGGGCAATTAATAGAAAAGAAATCGTCATTCAGAACCTATAATCGATCAAATATTTCCAGGTCGATTATTTCGATTACTTTCCCTTTTAAAAACAATACCGCGTGTGGAGTCACGTGACCCGCTCCATTACGTTACCCTGGGTTCACACCAGACGCCACTTGCGCAAATAAATCACGCTATTCGCTCGTAGTTGGACGCTTGAACCATGGGCGTAAATCCCGGGGGGGGACAGGGGGGACATGTCCCCCCCTATCAGAGGGTTGTCCCAACCCCCCCCACCCCTCCTAAAATCATAATGAAAAAAATCGCACTGTCTATTGTGAAAAGTACATGTACGCATACCTAAGAAATTATTGTGTAAGTGCAAATACAAACGCAAAAAAAGCATTTCAAAATATTTGAGCTCCCCCTCCCCTTCCTCACA
>JAUMHQ010000083.1:11721885-11744959 GCA_032361165.1 Enteromius paludinosus
ACTACTTCAGTTGTGTGTAATGAATCTAAAATATATGAAAGTGTAATGTTTATCAGTACATTACAGAAAATAATGAAAAATAATTTTTTGAGAAGGACCTGTAGGTCTATGGCAAATCACGCAGGTACGGGGTTAATCCGCAGTGGTACCTGGCCGAACCTAAATAGTCCAAATATAAATACTTATTATATGTGTACTGTAGTGATTCAGGACAAGCCAAAAACACGGTTTGGAAAATGGATTCGCTGCACCTACATCTAGGATATGTCTATTTGACATCTGCATTTACATCTGCAAGACATATTATTTAGGTTGTTTGCTCATCTGCAATATGTCCATTGGACGTCTCCTTTTAGATGTCTTTAAGATGTTTATGATTTGGAGTGCATGTAAAACTGACATCTGAAAGACGTCTGCCGGACGTTTGTAGACAGCAGATGCTTTCCAGATCAAGAGATCTTTAACAGACATCTTGCAGATGTACCTGTGCTATCTGGGCAGGGACATGTAAATATATGAACTATATGTAAATATATAAACAAATACACGTGTTATACACATGAATCACTTCAGTATCTGTTTCATCCACAGGAAGTTGGAGTTGCCACCTGTGTCTTGATCTGCTGAAGGATAAGGCCTCTGCTTTCGGAGAGCCGTAAGCATTTTGAGAAGGTTCTACCGTTACACACACAGACACGCACAGCTGCAGACTCAGGATGGATGTTTGTCTTGGTTTCGCTCTGTAGTTGTCCTCCTGCAGTAGTGTGAAGTGGAGTCTTCCTCTACCTCTGTGTTACAAACATCGTTCTCAACCCAGTCTAGGCAATTGGTACTCACATCCTGCCTGCTATCAAATCCAAAGGCAGGTTTGAGTCCAGATTGTCCGATTACCTAGAAACGTCGTGTAATATAAAAGTACTTTGTTAAATAGCAACACCAGCACAATAACTAGAATATCACAAATGAATCAACTTCTTATACACGCATAAGCTCCTGAGCTGCGATTCTAAGCTATTTTTTAACAAATAGCAGATTTTTAAGGTTAAGTTAAGTGCAGCCTAAACTAACTCAGAGACACACGCCGGCGGTATAAAGCAAAATCCTTTTCATTTAAGTCAGTTTCTGTTCACTCTAATCATGTTTTCAGTGTGTCTATGATGTTTGTAAGCCCACAAGACATTTTAGGCTCATAACAAGAAACAGTTTGATTTAAATGTGATTAGTAGCTCATCTTTCTTACTGGGATCATCATTCAGGTAGACATTTAGAGCATAGTATCTGAGAGTTTAAACTAAAGTTTTTCCATGTATTGAAGCAACACTTCAGGACTGGAAGATAATGCTGTTGAGTGTTTTATTTGTTCTTTTACATATATAATTTAGCAGACAATCATGTGGTTGATAAATTACATGACATCCTTCATATAATGCTTTTCCTTGTGCTGTGATAGTATTGCATGCTTTCCAAGTCAGCTTTTTTTTTCTCTAGGTTACATTTCGTAATTATTAAATGTGAACGCATTAGACTGTTCAATCGTTCGTCACGTTGCGTCGGACATATCTGGTTACGCTCCTGGAACATTCCAGTTTTGTGTGTCCTAGAACCTTTTATAGTTCCATCCGCCTGTTTGGAGCCCTTCATACCTCTCTGTGTGAAACATCTGTTCGCTCCGTGTTGTATTTCTTTACTCGTGATATATTAGCATTTCTATTTCCATCTGGACATTCTCTCATGTCATTCCCACCTCCTTCACCTGTATAATACATTAGAGGCTCTATTTTCAGAGCCAATTCATCAACACTCTCCAGATCTTGCGATCTGTTGAATATTTTAGCTATGAATTTTTAGCTATTTTAAAAGGTCATCTACATCACATTTACATTAGTTTTTTTAGCTTACGAAATGTATTAAAGGTTCCAAAATCAAACTAGTTTACTTTAATTCATCTAACCACAGTAAGGACCTAACCCATAACAATAAAACAAAGCATTCAGGATTTTTTTTTTTCATGTTTTCATGTTTTGTGCAAGACTGTACATTGGGTCTGTGTTCTTTTATGGATATATGCCTATATTGATTGGAGGAACACAGCATGTGCTTCGTTTAAATGTCGACTCGTCCCATTCCTTCATGTACTATCAGAATAAATTGGTCTCTTTCAAAAATGTCAAGAATGCATTTTTTCATTCATTTCTGTATTTTGCCCTCAAACGTTTAAATGAAACACAATGCAAAAGTTTCTGTGACGGTACAAAGCGAATGAGTTTTTAATGAAGCAGATGCTGTTCAGGGTTATGATTGGTTATTTGTAGCTAAACAACCACCAGTTATAGAGTGCAGCAGTTAAAATAAATATCAATTTATGGAAATTGATTTTTAACAATTTTAACTTAAAAAAAAAAAAAAAAAAGGTGAGGTAGTTGATATAATTTGGTGGCATGCTGTTATCCTCGTATACCATTATATATAATGTGCCTTTGCCATTTATAGTGGAATATCTAGCAAAGGCTACATTATACATGATTCTGCAAAGACATTTCCACCAGCGTAGAACAAAAGCAAGCTGCGAACTAATTTGCTTGATTCTTTCACAAAGCTTCATCCTTACCGGTCTTGTACCTTTGGCTTAAAATCTAAATTTGTAATGTTCATAGGTTTTAATTCTTTACTGAGAACTAATTCTAGGTAAAATACTCCCTGAATCAAGGGCACTTAAAAAAGAGGATGGGCACTGTTGCACTCAAGATTTTTTGCTAACACTAACACACTACTAAATACCCTTCTAAAGTCAAAGTGCAATACTTTTCATTGCCCAGGGTTAGAAGCAAGCTTAACCTGGGAGTTAAGCTATAAATCGCTCCATTATACCAACTAACAAAATTGATTCCTCTAGTCCAAAAGTAGCAGAAAAATGCAGTCTGTAACAATGACATTGTATATAATCATCTGTATTTTTAATCCTTTACAGTCACAAGAATTGTTTTGTACTTAGCTTTTTTATTATTATTTCTTGCCTTTTTCTTTTTATCCTTGTACTGTAAATTTGAATAAAAAATATAACCAAGATTTCAGGATTTCCGCCATCCTTACCACTAGAGAGCAGCACACACACATTCACAGATGATCACATCCTTTCTCTTTAATGTCATTCAGTGCTTATTTTTCCCTTTCAGTACTGCACTGGCATTATCGAAGTCAAATCTAGCTTATTGAAGCACAATTCTCTAGCTATATTTGTATTGCTAAGTTCAACTTTTAATAGATCCATGCAGAGAAAAATGAAAAAGCATTCCAGAACTCTCCAAACGTACTGTTTATTATATGTCTAAGGACTTCAGGTCCTCCTTTCCATTATCTTAACCTACTGGATCTTCATCTTTGCCAATAAAAAAAAAAAAAAAAAAAAAAAAAAAACAGCCTAAAAGCAATAAAACTCTTTAGAAATATCCCATGCATAGTTTTGTGCTGAATATGGCACTAAGTTATATTCCACGTTCAGTATTCTACACAGCTTCTTCCAGATCCAGGATCGCTGCAAAGTCTATACATTCCATTTCAACCTAATGTACAGCTATGAGTCAACAAATCAACTACCTGACAAAAGTGTAAAGGAAACGTGCTATATGAGCTGCACACATTTCTGTTCTGCCATTTGACTGTGTTTAAATTTGTGGGCTAAAGACAACCGAGAGAATGAGTGTTCCCGCAGCAGAAGTCTACGTGTCTCTGGCAGTGATGCTGCTTTAGGAAACAAGCAGGATGCAAGCAAAAAATACAGAAATGCAGCAATAAAAAAAACAAAAAACACCTTTCCAACGGGTAGTAACCCCACAGAACACTGTCTACTGTTTACTGTACATTCTACAATACCATTCATTAAAGCAAAGACAAACGTTTCATGAGGACCAATGCGTTGGGTTTCAAACATACAGTAATATCAGGTGCTTATGGAAACCCATTTCTGCCACACAAGAAAAAAAATGCTTTGGTAAATCACAATTTTGATACACAGAAGTTGATTTGTAACAATTAGGACTTCATCGCATAATTTTGACTCAAGTCATTTAATTATTAATTAAATAGTCACAATGATATAATTGCAATGTACGTCATAATCGACCCTTCGCGAAGACCCCGCCCCCTTCATTACAGTTGTCAAACAAGCCATGGCGCTCTAATGCCACAAATCATAGAGAGGCAAATCAGCAAAGAGGAAACTGACAATGCGCAGACAGACAAGACAGAAGTCTCAGTTCAAGCGGGATGTGAACTAACTAGTTATGCTATGAAATAAACATAAATAAAAATCAGAAGGTATCTTGTTTTAATCACGGAAAGACCTCAATAGACACCATTCAGTTCAAGTCCACCAACGTTTATCTACTCTCCTGCCTGCTTTGACTTTCGGTGTTACGATTGGTCACTTAAACTCCTTGCGAAGGGTCACGTTAGATTTTTTTTACGTGACAAAATAGGCTTCCATAGATGCTCTTAAATCATTTAATTGAGTTATTTGTTTGGACATTTTGCTGTAAAGCTGTTCAGGAAACAGACTGACATCTCCGGCACCCAGTGTTCCTCACTGGCGCCGTTTTTTTTGTGCAAAAGCAATATTCTGTGCTCTATACTACCGCTTTTTTTTATTTTTTTAATGATTTTTCCTCAATAAAACTGAGTCTAAAAGGTATCGCTCTTCATTATTTTCTCATCTCAGTTAGAAGTATCATCTGCTAATACAGTAGGTGAGTAAAACACGGCCAGACAAACTGTAGACCGAAGAAATTATTCTAGATTCTTCAAAATGGCAGGAGTAATAATGTGCTTTTCCTTCATTTTCACTTTCATTCTTCATTTTCAGAGACTGTCCAACGAAAAATATACGAGGAAATGTTCTGTGCAAACCTTGACTGAGGGAACACAGTCACTGAAAGCCCTTGTCAAGCTCTTCACTCCTTTGGAATGCTCTGAAGATTTGAGACACATCCTCACTTCATCTAAATGCTTAACGTTGACATTACAGCACACCTTGTTTTCATATCTGTCAATGAATGTTGTATTTTTTAACAGTAATCCAGGGAGACGGTCCTGTCCTTGTTGCGGTTTGGTTGTAGATATCAAATAAAGGTAAAATGGTTCTCTAGATGGTACTGATAAATCATGTATGAGGTCTTTGTAGTCACTGATTTAATAGACGTAGACGGCACTGTTGCCGTTTGGAGATTTTCTCTTTTTTTTGAACTTATTGCATGCTGCCATCTAGAGTCGGTAGCTGTGCGGTGTTCGGGTGGGTTTTGGAGAGAGAGTGGTCCGTACACGTGGTCCATCATGGCCACAATCCTTCCACCCCAACAAACTGCAAACTGCAAGACTCGTCAGGAGGACTGCATGAGGCCTGTCAGCCGTTTACTCGTCAGAGACTTGCCCTGAAACACAATTGCAATGAATAAAAGAGTATTGTTTAAATATTGTGGGCTTGGATTTGACTAATAATACATCATCAGAATATAACAAATAGTTATACCATTTTATTCTGGTCTGACTACCTTCCAGAAAACCTGAGATTGGAAATAAAGCTAGAAAAAGACTGGAGATGGTGGGGTTTTTTTTTCAACAGGTGCCACTCACCACACTGCGAGTGAATTTCTCCAGGGATGTGCGTCGGCCTTGATCAGTCTCAGGCTGTGGAGCCGAGGTTAATGGAGGGGAACGGGAAAGATACAGTGCACAAGACCAGGTTAACGGGTTAGTAAAGAAAAGTAACTGGATAACACAAAAAATAATCAAGACAGTTCATGTTAATCTGAAATAATCACAACAGGGCGAGACACAAACTGTAGAATGACTCTGAAGTGAATTGAAGTGCTCTTGTTTAGCCGCTACAAGTAGACAGCAGAGTAAGTATGCCATTTGATGATAAGTAATTATTAAGTTGGCTTAGTATATTTGAATAGGTGCAAATTGAGCATTCGTTTGCAAGCAAAGAAAAGAAAATCATTCAATTTAGGACTGATAAAAAAAAGCAGCTAAGGCTTAAAAGAAAAAAAAACGACAATGTATTCGATCTCAGAACATCCAGAAAGGAGAGTTTGTTTCTTTATTGGGATAGATTTAGAGAAATTCAATCATTTGCCGTCAATTATATAAATGCATCCTCCAGTGGAAAACAAAATTCATCTACTGATAAACAGTGCTTGATGTGTGTCGAGTTCTTCTGTGATTCTGATGAGACAGCTTCACTGGAGAAAGCAATATTATGGATAGAGGACTTGAAGTTAAAACAAAAACCCTTAATGATTGATTAGTTACATAAACCACACCGCTTTTTACTTTACAAGATGTTAAATGTTGACTGGAGTTGTGCCGATTGGTGTTGTGGATTATTATGATGTTTTTATCTGCTGTTTGGACTCTTAATATGACAGCACCCATTCACTGCATACAGTAGGATCCACTGTTGAGCAAGTGATAAACTGCTAAATTCCACCAAAACTATTTCGATGAAAAACTCAAATACATCTGGGATGACATGAGGGTAAGTAAATGTTCATTTTCAGTCTTCATTTTTGGGATGAACCTTTAAAGGAAAATACCCTGGCACAACATTATCAGTATGGTTTGTGAAAAACAATACTGAATGATGCTGAAAAATTATTCAGATTCATTACACGCGGCAGAGAGAGATTTGAGATTGAGACGAACCTTCTTTCTGGCCAGCAGGAGGTCCTGGTAAGCATTGGAGCGCAGGAAACGAGGGTAGCTGTCACTCTTCATCAGCTTGTAGATGTGGTCCTGAAAGAGAAAAAACATTGGAGGCTGACAGTGAGTTTGCAGCCTGGGCGAAGGGAAAGTGCCTCATTGCAAAGGAATGAGAAAGAATCTTCAGAAAAATTGCTTTCCTTCCTCATGATCCGGTTTCTGTTTCCTTTCAATCATAACACTGAATATGCAAACATGAATAAATAAGGTATATCTTACAACAGGATTAATTAGAATTCACTGCTGCTTATGAATGTGCATGCTTTTTTCTTACAGGTAAAAAAAAAAAAAAAAAAAAGCATAGTTCACTTGACATACTCCTAGCAGTAATGTCATGGATTCTGTAACATATTCTTCAATAATTCTAATTTGTCACTACAAGCTAACTGTTTTCATAAAATCCAGTTTCAGGAATAAAATGGATTTCACAATTCCAGAGAGACTTTTCACCCTGGTTCTAAGCATTGCTATGCCATGTAAATGCCATGTAAATGTAGATAAATGAAGAAGACAGAAACGAAGCAAACTCTTTTGAACGGAGCCATGAGGATAAGGACGAGGAACAGATGATCCATCAGCATTATTGCACATCAATCTCCCCGAATAGCCCAAAGCCCTCAAATTCCTATTTCATCATTTCAAAGTATGAAAACGATTCTGCCTTGGGCACAACTTGTCCCTAAGTGCAGCTTTCTCACTTCCTCCCTCCATCAAAAAACCTAAAGGTCCTCAATCATCTGTGAAAATGTGTTTACAGAATAATTATTGGAAATAAAAAAACATTCTCAAGATTTCTTCCCATTTAGTTCATATAGTAGGACCGTTTCCTCTAACTTACTGAAATTGCTCAAAGGAACAAAGCTTGCTATGACAGTAACTCACCTGGGCATCTTCAAAGCTGTAGCGGCCCGGGTCTTTTAGATTCTGACTGGTGCGCTCGTAGCTGTGCGAGTCCAGGTTGATGGAACTGGGAGCTCCCTCAGCAAGAAACTCTTGCCAGATCTCCTGAGCACGAGCTGCCACTTCCTGCAGGGGGCGCCACTTCAGATCCTGCACAGCCAACCAGAACCTAAAGAGAAAATAATACATGCCAGCTGTATAGAGTATAGGTCACTGGAGGAGGGTGCAAATCAAACAAATTTTAACATATGTAGTTTTATATAGATTTTTTATATATAGTTAAAGGAAAAACATTGTTCAAATAGAAAACAGTTCCACAATATTATTTTAGCATATTTTTGATTAAAATGTCATCTTGACTTTTCAGAAGATGTAAACATTTTGCCAACCCCAAACTTATGAATGATAGCGGATATATTTTTGTTCCTGTGCCAACAGTTGCAATGAAATTTGTATTGCATATGTGTCAATGCATGAAGTTATGACAAAGAAGAAAAACCTTTAGGCATTTCTTAAATATTATGCTAAACAAGTGAAGGCCAGAATATCTGCAGTCTGATTTCAATCATGCATTATGCTGAACTTGGTTCCACAGCCAAGTTCACTCCCTAAAGCTAATTTGCACTCCCAATTAGCACTTGGTATGTGTTACTTTTGGCCCCCACTTTACATCGCTGATGGCAATGGCATTCCCAAAATCCTCAGGAACAAACACGGGTTAATTATGGAAGACAAGACAGGCATAGCACTCTCCACGACAGCAATTGGCCAGTAACTCCTCCTACTCTGATATCACACTTGCTCTGTAGCTCTATAGATCTCTGCAGTGTAGAAGTGGTCTAGGCCCTAATGGGCCCAGGGGAGGAGTCAGGCAGTCAAGAGGACACATCACTTTCACTCTCCTCACAAACTGGCAAACATAAGACAGCCCCCACAGAGGCTATTAGATGCCTAGCTGGGGGATACGAGAGGGATGAGAGATGCATGGAGACAAGCAGCATTTTATCTCTCGCCCAGTCACTTTACGGCTCCAGTGACCTGCGTTATCTCTGCAGCTCCCTTCGGGGCCTCGCTGTCCTGGTTGGGCATCTCCTGAGGCCCACCGCTGCCTCATTTCCCCCCCTCGACGCCCGTGGTTTGCAGTTGCTTATCACAATGCACAAGCAATCAGCCTTTGGAGGTGGTGATGATCATGTACCATCAGAGAATTTACTCACTCTTTCTCATCTGTGATATTAAAGGCCTGACCTTTTGCTTGTCCTGTTCTGCTACATTTTGTGCAAGTCATTAAAAGCAGAGTGGCAGATTAAGAGAGAGGGGAAAATGTCACAGAAGTGCAAATGAAAAGAGGACGGAGGAATAAAGTGCTGGAAAACTCACAGCAGGTTCTCGGAGCTGAATTCGGACTCCAGGAATTTGAGAAACTGCTCACGGCCCACTGGGTCCTTTAAAGCCTCGTCCAATGAGAAGCCCCACTTCTTTACTCGCTGTTGACTCGGGTCCTTACTGAGACAGAGAGACAGAGGAAAGAGAAAGACAGTGTTTTATTTATTTAACTTGCATTGTTCTTTGCGATATCTACTGACAGCAGCTAGTGCTTTGACAACACAATGTACCATTGTTTGTCATAATCGCAAGACGAGGCTGAAAACAAAGAGAGAAAGAGACTGTGTGTGTGTACACGGGATCACTTAATCATGTAATAATATCTTGTAAATTGGTGTTTGAATAAGTAGCAATACGTAAACCACCACAGGAATGCTAATCGTTTTGAAAAATCTAATTCCAACTGTTAATTCATTTGATTAGGGTAAATTAGTCAACTTCGATTTGCATAATTAAGTGACAAGAGTCACATGGTTGAACAATGTGAACAGATACATAGAACAAAACCCCGAAATGAAACAGGGGATGTGTGGGAGGTACTCCTTAATTCTTGCAGAGACATCTTTGAGGAGCTGTGAGAACGGCTCGGGCAAGAGGAGATGAAGGAACCTGCAGTGATGTATATAATTCAAGACAGCATAAGGACTTCAGCAGACTTAAAACCACAGTACTTCATCATGATTTGATGTCACATGTTCCAGTCAGGATTTCGAAATTGTTTAAAATATGCATGTTTTGGCTTTTTGCTCTACAATCCTCCTACATTATATTTGCATTGCTTTGACTGTTCTCTGTAGATTCCTCATTCTCATTGGTTAATTATGTACAATGTACAATGATGCAAAGGTAATATAATACAAAGAATGGTGTCATCAATTTTTATCAATTTTTAAAAAAATACAAATAAAAAAACGCCTCATCACAGTCTTGTAAAAACGGTCCATTGTCGTTAGCAAGTAAATTGTCGGATTCAGAAATAAAATACGTTCATATCACTAGATTACAGCTTTCACAATGAATGCATGGGCTGTGTGGTGCTGTTCCCAGAACTTGTCCCATGTTTATCATACCTGGCCTCAAGCTCCCAGAAAGTGACGTCATCACTGATCCAGGGGTTAGCTGGGTCTGGTACTGCTACAAAGGGGTCATAGTCAAGATACTGCTCTGTGTAGCTCATCAATCTGCAAAAATGGGTTGAAATCACGCTATTATTTCATACATTATTGTATAAATGTATTTTTGTTTGTTTTATTTTATTATTGGAACCACATAAACCGTTTTCACACATGCATTCCTCTGCAAACGTGGATGGCACACTATGCTAAAATACTCTTCCGCACAACCACAACCCTGGCAACAAATTTTTGTTTTTTGCGACGCTAGAATGCTTTTTTTTGCACTAAGAAAACAAAATTAGCAATTTACTCAACCATTCTTCTCCACTGTCTTCGCACTACAACACACATGCACGCTTTTACGTATTTGAAGAATTAGCCTTGTTTATATCCGGGGGAAGCACGCGCAGGAACGTAATCTGCGTTTTTTTTACGTCTAGAGGAAAGCATACGCAAGTCAGAGGAGAAGAATGGTTGAGTAAATTCAGGTTTTTTTGCGCAAAAAGGAAATTCTTTACTGCCAGTTTACTGCTATTTACTGCCAATTAGCCTAATACAATAAATGTTCTCTCTACAACAGTTTTTATGAACATGCATAAAATAGACATTTCAGCCTTTTAAAAGATGGAATTGCATTTCTCCTTTTCTTTAAAGTACTAAAAGAATCATTAATAGAACCGAAAGAGAAATCAGGACTGGAACCAATAAATTCTTTATGATTCCCATCTTTAATAAGCATAATGTTTTTTTGATTAACCTGTTATTAATGGCAAGTATTAATATCTGCTGAGAAAAGTTTGAGTTTCATGGACAGATCGAGAAAGAGGACTTACGTCTCAGCGACTTTGGACATTTTCATACAGTGCCGATCCAACTGAGTGTTCAAGAACAGAATCTGAAAGAGACAGAATACCGCTGCTCACTGCATCTCCAATTGAACAAGCGAGTGATCGTGCTGAATATTAATAGCCGCTGTGAGGCTGTCAAGAATCAAATTCACATTGTCGCTCACACACACCTCTTTCTCTACGTCCTCTCTGGTGTCCTTGTTGCTCTGCTGGGAGGGTGTGTGTACAGGACTCTGAGTCTGTGTGTCATCCACTACCCCATACACTGACTGCAAGACAGAGACAAAGACAGAGATGCGTCACAATACAATCAGACACACCCTCTGTATCATACAACACACACACACTAATAACAAAAGCAGAAGCACCTTTTTCACCCTTTGAGGATTCTTCAGGCGACGGCACTTTCTGATGTCCATCTCTGTGGTGTTCACACACCCAGGCTGCCAACCACAATCACATGTAAATCAGCCATATCAAAATTGATGATACGCATATTTTTCATACTGCAGAATCCAATAATTACACATATTTTGTCATTTTCTTTCCTTAAAAAGAAACTGAATGTGTTAACAGCTGCGATAACTATGAAAAACTGGCATTAATCACACTTAAAAATCTGGTAACACTTTACAATGGGGTTCTATTCATTATTATAAGCTATCAGAACAGCTACAATGAAAAATGGATGAAGGGATAGTTCACCCAGTAATTAAAATTCTGTCATTACTTTCTCATCCCTGCGTTGTTCCACACTTTTTTTCTTCTGTGATACATGAAAGAAGATATTTTGCTAACACTTTATAATAACTACACACTATGAATGATTAATTAAGCATTAGTAAGCATTTATTTCATCCTTTATAAACCATTGTTATGCGTTAGTAAACAGTTTACAAGTGCATCTATAAATGCCTTGTTCTTGACCGTATATATAATGTTTTATAAACTGTATTTTCATAATTTATTAATGATCAGTTTATCATTTTTTTTTATTATTACGTTATTTACAAACCAGTTATTAAGGAGTTGTCAGTGTTTAATAAGATCATTTAGAAAGTGTAAGTAAGTGATTAATAAATTATTTAATTTACATTAATAAATCGTATTATTTAGACGCATGATAATAGTTGTTCAGTGTATTAATTAATGCATTATTAACACATGTTTCTGCTGTAATTAATGATTAAGTCAGGTAGTTGTAAAGCATTTAGTAGTTGCAAGACGTCTGTTTTTGTGAGCTCATCTAAAGTGAGGACTATTTATAGCTTGTAAAGCATTTATAAAGCAGATGTAAAGGCTCATTTATATTCGAAACAGAAAAGTTAAATGAACACAACACAGAGGGATACAAAACACAGAAATAATTTGTAAAAATTATTGTTTAAAAAAAGATGTAAAAACAACTGTACACTTGATAAATGAAAAACAAACCTTCAGTTTCATAGAAAAAAAATTAAGTGTACAGTTTTATATTTTTTTGCATCTTGAAATTAATAGTTCTGTGTTGTTTGTTTTTTTTTCTGTTAGGAAGATAACTGGCCCTTTAAATCTCCTTTGTACATTTAGATATGCTTATAAACCAAAAACAAGGCATTTATAGCTGTATTTATAAACTGCTTACTAATCACTATTAATGTTGGAACAATGCTTATTAAAAGGATGAACTAACTATTTATTAATGCTTAACTAATGATTCATAGCGTGTAGTTATTATAAAGTGTTACCGATATGTTTAATAATGTTAGGTACAAAACAGTTTTTGTTACCATTGACTTCAAATTGTCTGGATAAAAAAAAGGTATTAAAAAAAATTATGGTTGGACACTCGAGAATGCACTAAAAGTTATATTTGTTGTCTCTGTGCACACAAAGTTTCTTCATTGCTTCATAAAATGAAAAATATAATAGTATTTCTGGGCCTTGAACGTGTCGGTTCCATTGCCTTCTATGCAGGGTTAGAAAGCTTGTAGCTTTCTTATAATTTGTGTTCTCAGGGTCTAACTTGTTTGGAACGACATGAATGTGAGTAATACATTTTTTGGGTGAACTATCCCATTAAATATCCTGTTACTGTATGTTCTCAAGTAACTCTGGTATGCATTTTAAATGTGACCAAATGAGTTTAAATATAGGTACTGAGGGCACCTTCACAAGTTTTTAGAGTTTAAAGGAACTTCTGGGTTCCAATTAGCAAGAACTGGCCTTTTTAAAGAGCCTTGAGGTTTTCCAAAGTGGTAATCCGAGTATTTCATTTTTACAGTGTGCCTGTCTGATCTATTATATCCAAACAAGATGCAAACACAGAACCCCCATCCCACATTGGATGCACCCCTCACACACCACAGGACGGTGAACATCCCAGAAGGCTCTTTCTTGACTATCCAGAATCTTTCTCTCCGTTTTGTCTTTTTTCCTGTCGATCCTACAAAATCAAAGAAAACACAAAGCTGCAAGACATTAATATAAAACAAAGGGCAGAAAAGCCTTCCCAATCCACACACTGGCACGTTCCGCCTCACACGTTAAAAACAGACGACGAGCGAAGCCCTTGTGCTCATCAAAGTTGCAACCTGCCTGCGAGCAGAGCTAATTCATTTCCATTCCTGCCACTTCACCCTTACGTAACTGACATTTGCTGCATCACTCTCTATATCTCTCGCTGATCCTGGTTTTGAGCCCTGAGGCTCTTTTATTCATCTCTCTTTCTCTTCTGTTCATGCTCTCCCCAAAATTGGGGCTTTCGTCATAAATAGGGTACTGCAGACAGTGTGATGATAGAGACAGACTGATGATCAAAACTCAGAGCAGGGTTGACTTGTGTTTGCAGCCCTCGGCCATCAGATGAGGCTCTTCAGCCGGTGTTTGAAGAGCGAGAGACTGCTTCAATCAATGAGGACCACTCCAAATCAAACACACATGCTAATACGTCTCGCCCCTAACAGCTGCACTTCAGCAATATTATGATGTTACATCATAATGAGGGCTTGTGTATATACAGTATGTCTTTGACCGTGTGTGGGCTGAAAACAAAGGGTAGATGTGTCTTCAACACAGAAGAGAGCAGGTATGAGTGAGAGAAGTGTTTGCGTAGTTGTCCTGACAACAGCACTTACTTGACCTGTGCCTCAGCCTGCATGAAGATGAACTCCCACTTTCTTGCAAAAGCCCTCTGTAGTCTCGCTAGATTCTCCTGAATGAGAGAAATAAGTAAGGGACAGAAAGACATTTAGCTTCCGGTTCCAAATAAAATCTAAGGCCAGCTCGTGCCTTATAGGATGGCAGTAAGCATTATTGTATTCTGCTACTTTGACTAGGGCTGCAAACAATGAATACTATTTAAAATACGTTTTTTTTTACATACTGTATGTGTGTGTACTGCATATGTTTATGTGTATATAAATACACAAATTATGTGACACAAAATTGTAATCCTATTTCATAATATTACTTTTTAACTGTAATTGTACTAAAATAATTGTAGCCTTGGGCATCAAAAGAACAAACAAAACAATTCCATATCTAACCAATTTAAAATTGTATATACATTTATGCACATAAAAAGCATAAATACATTGTATTTGTTCTGTTCTATACATATGCATTATAAATAGTATATCAAACTTTTTTCTTTATAGTTTAACTTGAAAAGATCAAAGCATGTTGACTTTGACATCACGGCTCACGATAGTCACTAGTAAAAGGTCAGGTGAAGTGACTGTGTGTCATTCAGCCATTATGCCACAAAGACTGAACTTTTGAAAAAACCAAACTATATTAACAGCTCCACAGAGGTACAAAGTACACTCTTTGAGGAAATCAATCTATAAATGACCTACTTATCGTTACCTCTGCACAATAAGCAAAGACAGGACAAAGTGTCACTGAAAAATTGCACTCTTCCCCTTTAATTCTCAATGACAAGGGCTCTTAATTGGCATTTTTAAGTAATAAAATAACTTCTTAACATATCTGTCAATAGCTGTGGGAATCCAAACCGAGATGCTTTTGCCAGCCAAACGCTTCTATTTCGGCTGTCATCACAGTGGGTCACTTACCGCCTCATAGTCTGCCAGCTCCAGCCGGGTCTTGTTCTGCATGGTCCGTTTGCACAGATAGATGGCTATGACAGGCAACAGAGAGAGAACGAGACAGACAGAGGAGAGAGAAACAGACAAGAGGCCATAAGAGACTTGGCCTTATCAACTGTCATGTATAATCCCACACCTACACACGCACACACATCCAGTGTAAGCTCTTGATTGGATTTAGTATTTTCCTCTATCATCTCTGCTTTGCCAGTTTACAGACAGTAGGAACTGAGAATGAGTCACCATTGACCATCAGTGAACATCTGCCCACAGTCAACACATTCTTATACACCTACTAATGCTCGGCAGTTCTCCCTGACTGTTCACCTGTCCAACAGAGCTGTAATAATCATGGGAAAGCAGACTGTGGGCTGTGTCTCTGGGGCCGTATAAGTTATGTTAGCTCTTTGAAAAACATCCACCGTAAAACTCTGTGTGCTCTTACATCATGGTGACCAGGTCCTTCTCTTACCGTAGTCTGTGTTCTCTGGCTCCCAGCAATTAGAGGGCCAAAAGTAAGGAGCCTGGGTGGCAAAGAGAGAAATGATTACTCTTTTGCAAATTTGTAAAACTGCATAGGCAGACTTTGGAGTATGCACATAAACACAGAACAATATTGGGGTCCTTTGAATACTGTGTTGGACAGCGGGTGGACGTTTTGAATCAAAATGGTTGAGAACTGCTAACCTACAGTAAGACAATATCTGGATATTGATACTGATGGATACAGTAATAGCTTCTGGACTGTCGGTAACTACTTCACTGATTTACATGGATTCTATTTAAAATCAAGTGTGAGCTAAGAGCTAAGAATGTCTGCCATCTGTTTACTAGCCAAAGCTGGGATTGTGATTCTTTTGGCGTGCAGTTATTATATGAAGATATTCATGTTATGAAAGCTATTAACAGCATTTGTAACAACTGAACTAACTGTCTCGCCTTTGTGGAGCCATTCTAAAAGACTACAGGCGGCACAAAGCAAATGATGGTGCATTGAGATCATTATCGTCAGGCAATGAGCTGATGAGCCATACTCCAGAGAAACAGAAACACTAATTCCCTCCTGAGTAATTAATGAACGTACAAAAGAAACTCAGATTCATTCATTGGCTTATTGATACCGTAACAAGCTTATTGGAAAGATAAGCTAATGCCATTATCTGAGAATTCAGCTAAAACTCTGGTTAAATTACAGTAATTGTATTGGTTGATATTGAGGATATCTTACTTTAACATGTACTGTAATTGAGTATGGGTGCACGATCATTACACCTGCACCAAAAATGCCGTTGTATTGTAGTAAATGCTTTGCATGTGGCTGATTATTTGGCTATTTAAAGACAAATTCCAGATTGACATGGCAAATATGGTGGATCAGTGTAATTGAGTGCCTATGAGTAAAGATGGCACATTTCAAATCATAAAGCTCCAGCTGAGCGACTGCCATTGAGATGAATGGTAATGCAAATTGATAGCTTTCTCCAGGTATTATAGAAAGCATTGCCTGAAGAGTATCTGATCATGTTGCAATCATTCAAATGGAATGACAAAGCTTCTCACAGCTTTACCCAGATGTGTTTCCTCTGTGAAACATAAGAGTTACATGAGCTAAAGAGGATCAGAGAAAGATGTGTTCTTGGCCACCTCCTCACTAATCACTGAAAAATTTAAGATTATCTTTTCTGGAGTACATACTTATAAACACCTCAGATCTTAAAAGAACAGCAATAGACAATAAACATAACACAATGTTTTTGAAAGAAGTCTTACCATGGCTGCATTTATTTGAAATATTATTTAAATTAATACAAACTGTTTTTCAATTTAATATATAATAATATAATATATAATAGTGCTGTCAAATGATTAATCATAACTAATCACATCCAAAATGTGATATATATATAAAAATGTACACATACTGCATACATTTAGAAAATACTGACATGTATTGTATGTATATTTAATTAATATTTATGTTTTATATTTAATATACAACCAAAATTTTTTTAAATATGTACATGCATGTGTGTATTTATATATACATAATATATATATACGGTACACGCATATATATTATGTAAACAACAACTTATTCTGGAGGCAATAAATCGTTTGACAGCACTAATATATAAAATATATTACTAAATTTTCAGTGCCACGTGATCCTTTAGAAATCATTCTGATATTGTTATACTTGATTTAAACAAAATCGACACTATATTTGACACTATACTGTCACTTTTGATCCATGTAATGCATAACGCATCATTGCGCATACAAGTGCTCATTTCCTTCATATTGTGTATACATAGTATATTAAATATATCTCAGTAATGTACTGCCTGTACAGAGAGGTGCTTAATAAAGGTAGCTGCACTGATCAAACACTGTCTTATTTGTTCAGTAGGTGTAAAGGTCAGTGGAGCTTCTTCACGTTGTGTCTTAGTAGATTCAGAATCTCGGCAGTGCTGAAGTGAAACAGGATCACATCCTGGAAACCACAGCTGCCAGGATACAATCCATGTGATGGTAAATAGATAAGCTCACCTGAAAGCGGTATAACGTCCCATCATCCTTGAGGGTGAGAACATGATCAGAGATAGGGAATATGTAGCCTTGGGCGGCGATCAGGCTGCCGATGTGTATGGCCTCTGCTGTAAACGCAGAAAATCATGCAATTGCTTTCACAAACGATTTGCAGTCTTCAATAAGATGTGTATCTTTCTTCATATCAACACCTACCAGGATCATCTATGTTGAGGTTCTTCATCATCCACTGAACGATGTCAGAACCTGACATTTAAAAGGGGGAAACATACCACCTTATTTTCACATGCAAATCTATGCGTAAATTCTCAAAGCCTTGATAAAGATCAAATCAGCTGTGTGTCAAGACATATTATGGTTTAAATTCAACGCGTGTCAGAACGCTCAAGCAAAATGTGTGTTAACACCACCTGTACATGTACATCACCAGTGTTTTAGTTCCTAATCAATGCCTGCGGGCATCCATTTAGAGCTGCTCACTGTAGTAATTGTGTTTAGCGATGTGTGCATATCAAGCCATATTATTCTCTATGAGGGTTTATAAGGACAATTAACCATTCTTCCAGCATTCATTATCACACACTAAAGAAATCTGTGAATGTTAAAGTGGTAAGTACAATGTAACGTTTATTTACATTAGCTGACTGTACATTAGCCCTTATATATTGATCGTTAATAGGGATGCAACGATACTGATCGGCCAATATGTTTGTGCATTTTGTCAGTAAAGTCGGTTCTGTAATCAGCGGTAAATCCCATCAGGTGCATGGTTTCACATTGAGCGTTGTATAATGACGAGCTGCGCAAAACCATGTTCAATTTCAGTGTGGATCAGCGTGGGCCGAACAGTATCGGTGCATCCCTAATTGTTATTATTACATATATCAGATATTGCTGAATTTATAGAAAATATTGCTTAGAAAACATATAAAACTCTCAACTGCTACAATTAAACTGTACTTTGTGCACACACACACACTACGATAGAAATGACCATTATCACACCAGTTTAGACACAAAACTGTCCCACTCCTGCCAGTACAGTATACCTGTAACAACACTGGGAATCTTGGACAGGAAGCTCTTGACCGTTCTGACAGGCACACCTTCAGTTTCATCTTGGAGGCGTGTGATGATGTCCTCAATCTACAGGAAAAGAGAAGAAAGAGAGTACGTCTAGTTACTTTGGCTGAATCACATCTCATACTTTATCTACAGTCTAGGCCTGTTTCACTTTTATTTCAGCGCCCATATTGACAGGATACCGAACTAACACAGCCCACAAAAGCAGCACAGCAGAAGCGTAGCAGCTGGAATTGACACGGAGTCTATTTTTGCTGTATGTCGTGCCCAGAATTCAGCAGAAAATGGAAACACAATGCTCTGTACATCTATCAAGACCATTTGTACATTTATCAACATTTTTGTAATATCCATTTAGTTCATCAATAGCTAATTCCTGATAATAATTGTATACACTACTGTTCACAAATTTGGGATCAATGTAATGCTCAAAAAAAGTCACATTTATTTAATCAAAATACAGTATAAACAGTAATACAGCAAAATATTATTATAATTAAAAATAACTTTTGTATTTGAAATGTTCATATTTGATATATTTTACAAATTTAACTAATTTCTAAAATGCGAAAGATGAATTACTCCAGAAATTATAATTTTTTTTTAATATATTAATGTTATTTGCTGAATTTTTGATCAAATAAATGCAGATTTGGTAAGAATAAGAAGCCATTCTTATTTCAAACATTAGTGTAGAAGCACAATGCTTCTTTTTATTTACACCATTAGACTAGATCTGGCTATTTTACAGCTTTTTTTCCATGTGTTGTGTAGTATCACATTCTAACCAAACTGTCAGTCATAACAGATGTAAACACACACCTACGTCTCCTGCACACATGACTAAATACCAAATGCACACAAAGCATTGGCCAAGCTTATTTGTTCCATATCTATTTATACTCCCCAAATCTTTAACAGCCACAGAAATGCTCCTTTCGCTTGTGATGGGAACATCTGTTCACGTTCCTCTCCGGTTACGCAGGCGTCTAAGCATCGGTGGAGGCCTTTGGAATATACAAGCTCGCACCTACGGTCTATAAATAATCCCGGCACTGATGAAAACAGCTCGTGGTTTTGCAGGAGAGAGGAAGCGTAATGAGATTAGGTAGCTTTCTCTGCTTTGGAGATTGCATGTTGTCATCACTGCTCTGTGGCACTCGACGCTCTCGCTTTTTTGCACGTGTCGTGTAGGAGGCAAGATTTCAGTTGCTTTGGAGACATTTAATGCATACAGTAGCTATATATAAACAATCAAAGCCAGCCCCCGACCCCTGTGAGCCCATGACAACACGGCGCAGCTAAAATAAAGCAAAGCCACTTTAATTCAAGTGTATAAAGAGAAAGCACATGTCGAACAAAACATACAGCTGTGCTACATGAGGACCCGCCCTCATTATCCCAAAAAACACTCTAGTCATCCCATCCATTACCACGTGAGACTAATTTCCCCTCTCTACCCATGAAAGCACTTCACTCTGTTTAATGCTCTCTATCTAGTGGCTAAAACGCGAGTCTATGGCGCAAACTATTCTAAATGGGTCGATGAGTGTTGGCCTGAGTCCCAAGAGAGATCCTGGCTGTAGACAGACAACACTGCCAGACAGGAAGTCCACCTCTAAAGTCAGAGGCGACAGGGGAAGCCGGAGCAGAGCCTCTGCTTAATACTCAAATCAATACAGATAAAATGCTACGTAGTGCTTAGAAATGACATCTCTCCAATAGCCACACACTTGCCTGCCCAACAAAATTCTCAAGTTTCAATAAGGAGTCATGGGAAGAGTAGGGCAGGATTATGGACCTGTTGGCCATTGGGGTCCCTTGGCCCCATATACAATGCGACTTGGGGGCCCGGTCCCCAACGATAACATTTAGGGGCCATACAAGCAGAATCAATGTGTGCATTTAAAACACAAACATAAAAATGAATTAAGCACCAAATCAGTATAGTAAGATTTCTGAATGATCACGTGACACTGAAAACTGGAGTAATAGCTAAGAAAACCATTATTTAGTCTAATATTTAACCTAATAAAACATTAATTTTCTCATTTTGTCAAATCATCCTTGCTGCTTAAAGTAGTTTGTTAAAATGGTCTGTTACAAAGGCCAGCAGGACCATCCCATTAGAAAATTGCTTATAATTTTAGAAAAGATTTGCACTCGTCATCGCACCGAAGCCATGATTCTATCCTTGATGAGAGTGAATGCCATTAAATGAAGTTAACGGATGTCATGCCTTATCTTCCTGAGAGGCGCTCTTCACTCGGCTTCATGCTGGGTTGTCACTCTATTTCAGTAAAATCACCAGCACTCACTACAGAGCTCTTTTTAAGATGGGCCCTTGTGTTGGCACCAACCCAAAGAGCACTTACATATGTCATATTCTGTCAAAACACTGTGCCGAGTTCTCATTAGGTTATCTCAGTACCGTCCCCCTCAGAGGCCGCCGCAGTGTGTGCTAAATGTAGCAATTAGCACTCTTGCTTCTTCAAGGAAAGCTGGTGAACCAGCCTCCAATTCGGGAAGTGTCTAATCATTTTCCTGGCACAATAATTCACATGCAAAGGAAAATAATCTTGAGCACCAATTTAGAATATTAACATATTAAAAGCATATTAGAATGATTTTTGAAGGATCATGTATAGCTGCTGAAAAGCATCACAAGAATAAATGTATATAGTGTTTTTATTACAATTTTATTTCACAATAGTATTGCTTTTACTGTATTTTAATGAAATAACTGCAGCCATATTGAGCATACAAGACTTTAAAAACATCTTACTGACCCCAAAATATTTTTAAGGCATTCCTGTTTGCAACATACTGTACAGTATGTGAAGCATTTATTTGAAATATCTTTCAGCCAAAAATAAAAATAAAAAAGCACCACAAAGTGACACGCAAATTGAAAAGAGTTGTTTTTAATATCAGCATGTGTCTTTTATTGTTAAAGTGCGTGTGTCAAAGTATTTCAAGTCAAGTAGTCGTGTTATAATATTTTTGAAACACAATAGCACTGCAGATTATCAATGGGAACATTTTAAAGAGCAGCACTGATTGAATTCCTGACAGTAACTATCAAGTGAGGATCAAGCAACGCTCACTTGTCACTTTCCTAATGGAAAAATGGGCACCAAAAGGGCAAATTTCTTTAAATCGGAGAACGCTCACTCTGTGTTGCCTTGAGCTCGCTGCAAATGTCAAACACACCACTGTTTACAGCATTTTTATTAGGCTTGCTTCAGTAATAAATAAACACTGTATTCTGAGACAAGCACTGCAAAAATTACAGCAATAACTAAATACATTTTATGCTATATAGTTTCTGTCTTTATAAAAACATCTTGATGATGGCATTATCTCTGTCTCTGAGGGATCTGAATGAGAGGCAGTCGCAGATGTGGGTGGCTACATATCAGATTCACCCATAAGAGCCCCTTCTCAATCAAGCCCATCTTTCAAACTTGATTACAGTAAGTCTCAGTAGCCTGCGAATGGCACTCTTACAGAGGAGAAGAGAGAAAACAAGGACAGATGGTCATTTCTGAAGCAAAATAGATGGTGGAAAAGCATGTTTTTGCGCTTTGCTTGCCAGGTAAATCCGTGAAATTAAAACATGCCACTTCGGAGATGCATCGAGGTCGGGCTGTGTAGCAAAGCAGCGTGAGTTAGTTCAGGAGACAGGTTAGTGTCGCCATAGATAGCAGCATGGGAAGCGCTCCTGATGATAATACCTTTGCAGCATCCTGTGGCTCATCTGCTCAGTCCCTGCAGGAGATATGTGAACAATCGATGCTGTTGATTTTCCACAGCCAGGTCCTGATGAATGACACTCAACCATGTCTACCCGAGGCGCATACTGACGTGACAAGCATTTCTTATAGTGAGAGGCGGCATTATGACAGCTTCAAACTCCACAGTGGGATAATAATGTGTTATGAAATGTGGTCAAAGGATGCCCATAAAGAAGTTGATTGGAAAACGTTTTATTCAGCGAGAAAAGTGAAAATAACTTGCCAATTAACATCTAATATTGTGCATTCTGTCTAATATTGATACTGACTGAGTCTATAAAATACAAAAGGAAAGTAATCAGATGAGATGGTAAAAAATATTTAACATACATCACACTTGGTTACAAGTAGCTGACAATGAATACATTTTTTGAAGGGTTTCTCACAAATCTTTTTTTTTTTTTTTGCTTGCAATTGCAAGTTTACATCTTGTAATTCTTTACATTTTTTTCTCAGAATTGTAAGATTTAAATTAAAGGTGCCATAGAATGGAAAACTGAATTTACCTTGGCATGGTTGAATAATAACAGTTCAGTACATGGACATAA
>JAUMHQ010000083.1:11750641-11761431 GCA_032361165.1 Enteromius paludinosus
CACAATTTTATATAGGCTATGAGTAGGTAAAATACTGAAATAAATAAATAAATAAAATGACCTTTTAAACCATTTAAATTGAGCATCCCTATCAAGAGCAATCTCTGAAGAAACATTTTAAAACTGAGCATAACTAGAAAAACGTGCACTGCTGTTTAAAGGTTTAAGGTCAGTACTAGGGGTGTCAAAATTAATCGTTTCTATGATGCATCGCGCTGCAGACGAGAACGATTCGGTATCAGTTCAGTAATAGACCATAACCGGTTATAACATACTAACATGCTTTGGGATCTTGAGTGCGAGTAATTAAAAATGCTCCAACTGCTTTAAAAGCCGACATCTGGGCACATTACGGCTTTTATGAACAGAGCTACTGTTTTAGGTTGTCGAGGAATGGCAAGTATCAGATAAAGATGTAGTGCTTGTGACCAGGGACGGAGAATGGGTTGTGTGGGCCCCTGGGCAAAACGTTCACACAACGTTGGCATGGGCCCCTGGGCAAAGTATCCCCCTGGGCAAAGTATCCGCACAACATTTGTGCAAATAGGACCCCCCCCCCAGAGGTCCTATAGGGTCAGCTGCCCTTTTAAGCAGGGGAATCAAAGAATGTAGACCCTGTAAAATAGACAAATGAAAAAACATTGTTGATAAGCATTGTAAATTGCTTTGGGCTAGGGGCCCCATGGGCCCCCTGCACCCCAAGGGCCCCTGGGCAGTGGCCCCGTAATCCGTCCTTGCTTGTGACAGATAATGCGTCGAATATGATCGCTGCAACTCAATTCGGAACATTCCCTCATGTTAAATGCTTCGCGCATACAGTGAATCTGGCATCGCACCACGTGCTTAAAGTGGCCGCGCTCTCCCGGCTTTTGGCCCAAATCCGCCAAATATCAACATTCTTCCATCACAGCACCACAGCGAGCCACTGTCCGAAAGTCAAACAACAATGTCTTAGCCTGGGAAATCACAAGATGATAACTGATGTCAGAAGAAGAGAGCAATCCGACAGAAGAAAGCCATTGCTCCTCTAAATGCTATTTTGGTTTATAAATTATAATTTCATATATAATTTCATTATACATTTGTTCAAGAAGTGTGTTTTCATTGAGAAGGTAAAATTAAAGTTTCAGTTCATATATCTGACTGTTTGTGTTTATTAACAAAATTATATACATGTGAATTAAAATTGAAAATTTATTATGCAGTGCATCGTCAATGCATCGAGATATCGTATTGAAACGAATCGATGACATGCTAATCGTAATCGAACCGAACCGTGAGACCAGTGTAGGTTCACACCCCTAGTCAGTAAGATTTTTTTATGAATACAATCAGCTTAATGTTGTAACTATTTCTTTAAAAAAAATAATAAGTTAGTTAATGAAAAGATCAAAATTTACCTAAATTTTACATTAGGATTATTATGATTTTTTCAAACTTGCATTTCCTGCACATCAACTATGAATCCAGATGTGACCAATGTATTTGAAGCCCCAGGGCCACGGCTCCAGTGTAATACTGGTCCCTCCAAAACCTTGTCTAGAAATCCAATGATTGATTACAGTTTGAAATGTGAAGTACAGTATAATAAACCTACATTGAACCTTTACGGAGAATGTTGTGAAGCTGAGAAGGTCCCGGATAGGACCAGAGATACAAACCACAACAGCACATTAAAACATTAATTACTAAAACAGAGTGTGACAATACTTTTGCAAATATTAATCATTGCATTTCGTTTCGCTGATGTCAATCAATTACAGAATTGCACTTCATTTTACTTTAATCGACCATTATTTAAATTTGCCAATATCAATCACTGTTTTAATTACACCTAATTACTCTTCCGACATTAAGGCTAAATGTATCAAAGCTCATATGAGAGAGTTCTGGGTGACTGCGCAAAATGAATGGAGCAGACTGGGATAAAACAGACAATGTGGGAGTCGTGAGTGGGTAGAACTCAGCCGGAAAAGCCTTGGCAAGGACTGGAATTAAATTTGTCTCTGCGTATCGGCACATTTTTGATTTTCTGCAACTTTCGTTTCTGGAGAGGGAACGTAGGATGTGTGGTCTCAGATCAGATCAGATTGAAGCAAAAGGAAGAAAAAAAAACAGGGGGGGCACTGTGGAAAGCAGAGCAAAACGTTTGATATTGACCTATTCTTGTTTTTTCAGCGAGATGAATGAGACAGCTGGTCTACGCTCTGCTTGCTGTCAGTTGGACAGCTTTCTTCTCCACCCCATTTGCTTTGGACAGTGTTCAAATCAGTAGCATCTGATTCTACATTCTCATTGATCAGCCACCGCCAGACATAAAAGTGGGATACAAAGGGAAGGATGCTTGGCAGCGTCCCACTCAGCCGGAGCTTGGAGCCATTTAGCGGACTGCAAATCAGGCAAGGTGAAGCTGGGCAGTGGCCCCTGGGATCTAGCCCTAATCACCGGAAGCAAATTGGTGATGTGTGATAAAACTAGAGTATAATATAAAAAACTGATTTGGACGATTTTCACCAATAAAGGTGGAGTACTTAGCCAGAGCAAAGAGAACATTCTTAAAAAGACATGAAAAAGTAAAGCTTCTGCATATTTCACATAATTGTTAAACATTTATACAAGCATGCATTAGTATTACTCTCAAGGAGCATGTTATAGTCACAACGGTCCAGTGAACAGAATGCTTTGGCATGAATGTAAAAAGAAGCATGGCAAACAATGGGGAGCCTTTCGTCTATTATTTCCAAAAGAGACGCATCTGATTTTCTGCCTGCGTAAACATAAACATCCTCCACATTCCACAAATCCACATTTCCTGTGCTTGTTATACATCTGTGGCCATTGTGAGGCGATGTCAAAGCTTTGCCTTTGAAGACTTGTTGTACCCACATACAAAATGCAAAAGCACAAGTGAACTAGTGCGTCACATTGTAAATATAGCACTAAAATAAGGTACGATTAATAAATGCATTAAAAATTGACAATGTTGTATTAAAATACTACAGGGTTTTATTTTTATAATGTAAATATTATCACTGGTCTGGGTTCACATGGAGATTCTTACTCGTAAGGGATGAAAGGTCATGCTTGTGATTCTGATGAAAACCTTTCCTTCAGTTTGAACACAATTACAGCATGCACGCTCCTCACCTGTACGGCTATTGAACCGACCATGCAATCTCTAGTGTTGTTGGTCTTATAACATCATTGGAGACATTAGAGGAAGCGGTTAGCCCGTCTACTAATTAAGTCTCTTTTTATTGTCCTGTATCTACACAGGTACACCATGCTCTAGAGTCCAGCTTCAGATGCTTTTGTGCAAAAAGAGCCAAACAGAATAACCAGAGACAAAGGCTACAGTTTTGGCATTAGATAAATTGGAGGGGAAGAGAGTTATTGATGTGCAACTCTACTGAAATGCTGCTGGCTCAGCAAAGCTCAAGCATCTCATTCATTTTGGTGGTGAGGGAATGTGTGTTGTAGAAGCAGATTACGCCAGCTGTGTTTGACAAATGCACTAGGCTGGATGGATCAGCAAACAAAATATGATCCCTGCAGTCCTTTTAAAAGCCTCTAGCTCATTTATTGCCATTACCCTGGAGGTAAATGGTACAGAAAATGGGTATTTTCAGGAAAGAAACCATTAAAGGAAAAGTGAAAGCTTCCTTTACAGCATATATACTTATGCAATCTCAAATGACCCAATGACAATCAATAAAAGACTAATAACACCCTCCCTGTTGTTAGATTTTTCGAAAGAAATTTAAATCAATTACAGCATGTCCTCTATTTAAGGTTTATGTTACCACACACAAAAAAAAAAAGTTATTACAACTATTGTTCATACAACTATTGTTCAAATGTTTGGGGTCAGAAAGACTTTTTGTTTATGTAATAAGTCTCTTTTGCACACCAAGGCTACTTTTTATAACGTAAAAAATACAATAACTAGCAATATTGTGTAATATTACAATTTCTATTTAAATATATTTCTAAAACGTCATTTATTCTTGTGATGGTAAAGCTATAGATTTTCTCACATCCCTCATGTGGGCTGTATAGAGTATAATAACATATATAAATATAATATAATATAATATAATAACATTATAAATGGAAATAACACATGAAAACAATATTTTACATCTTGAGTTACTACGCATTTCATTATACAGTGTCTGAACAAGACACATTACCCTTTTCATCAAATAACTAATTTTGTTTGTCTTGGCTAGTCATAATTTTACTCCCTTATGACCTGTCACCATTGGTAAGCCATGAAAACTTGAAAAATGAAAAGAAATGCACTGATCAGGGACATTAAACAACAATTTCAGCCCACTGCACACTGTTAACAAATCATCTGATATATGAGGAAGAAAACACAGCAGCAGGAAGGAGCCCTGGCTTCTCTCTGCCTGACATCCAATAGTATGTAGAGGAGCTGAGCCGTGATGGCTCCATGTCTCATCCGCACGATCTCCATCGACCCATCTGTTCAGATAAATTGATGGAGCTCAGAAAGCTTCTTCTCCTCTATAAAGTCCCCCCATGAGCTAGCAATTAATTTGCTCCCAGACCTTGAGCTACTCCCAGCGCTTTCCAAAAACAGGCACACGGATTTGCTGGCCTGTTCTGCCACAGAGAGCAGTTCTGCTCATGTTTACACGGGGTTAACGAACACATCACAGGCCTTGAAAATAACACAAGGCATTAAAGACACTGAAAGAGCAAATGCAGAAAACAGATCTATTTTTCAGAGATATTTTGCTTAAAGCAGAGCAAATTGTTTTGTTTTTTTTTTAGATTTAGAGTGTGGTGTTAAATCCAAACCTCCCTGGGTTTTAAACATAAATAAATAATTAAAATAAAATAAAAAAAAAGTGTCCTCTAAAAACCGCACCAATAATTATGAATAAACTCCAGTCTTTTTTCCTGTTGAGATTTAATTATTTATGCAACAGACAGTAAATGTGTCGGGCTACTTGGCCATCAAGGGAAAAAAAAAGGTAAAAGCCTCTTTGGAATATTGACACTGCCTACAATTGAAGTTCCTTCCTGATTCAGTCCCTTTATGACCACCCCGGCACAGACAATGTCCGTACAGGAGCCTGCCAGGCATATTATTGTTCAAGGTATGAAAAAGTATTGTTGATTGCAATGGTGAATATCTTCATACATGTAACCCACTTTCTACTTTTATATATGCTGCTACCTGTCAGTAAATGTTTATATGCTATATATATATACACACACACACACACACTCCTTCAGGATGTGAAGGCAGGACATCTGCCTTCAGCATGCTTTTGTATCTATTGTGCTATATGCATCATTGTTTTTATTTGAAGCTAATTATTGCATTGTATCTTATTCCCCCCTCCACCCATTTATACCAAGCAATGGCTCAGTTGCACAACAAAGACCAGCCTCAAGGTCAGACAGATCCGTAAAAACCTAACTTGTGAAGTTTTGAAAAGAGTCATGGAAGACATGGCTGCATTCATTAAAAAGAAATTAAGATGAATAGCCATTGTAAGGCACTGCCATCAGAAAGTAATTTCTTTTCAGGACAGTACGACCAGAGATAGTGACAGGCCATTACAAGTTTAGTGCCTGGCGCTGATGTCCTACGGGAGGACACAGAACAAAAGAGACAGAGGCAAAAAGTAATGTGAGAGAAGAAGAAAGGCGAAGGCAGTCAAGAGTAGTAAACAGAGTATTAGGAAGAGCCTAACAGGGAAACGAGTGAATATTCTCAAGACCCGGTGATGGATGGCTTTGTCAGCCATGGTTATTTTCATTCCTCTGTTGATCGCTTCATTATTAAGGTTTGGATGCACAAGCATGAAGTTACATTTTCGGCCCATTAGCCTCTTTGGAAGGACCATTAACCCTGACCACTTGAATGTAATCTAAGGAAAACTGACCTTGCAAAAAAGGGAAAAGGAGAGTGAGAGAGACCGGTGGTGATCCTGAATGATATGCCGGGATTCATGATAATTTTGTTTTGCTGTCTTATCTCTTATGGTGCAGTAAAATATTACAGTCACTCAGGAACCATGACTCTGTATTGATCGGAGTATATGGATCTGTTAATATGCATGGAGCCAGACTCTTAAGCCGCCTTTCCACTGCACACAACGAACGACAAGAATCGGACCAGAAGAGTAGTGCAGGGGCAGCGTAGAGTTCCGTTCATTTGCGTATGCGGAAATTTCAGATCCGATTCCAGCTGCGTTTGCATTAAAATATTTTAACTTCTGCGGCTAGACCATATGAAACCACCCCGACCGGATCTGACATATTTCAGTGATGTCCAATCAGGTCTGTGTGCACGAGTTGAGAATTATTAACACCTTTTTTATTAAGCTTTATAAAAAAAAAAACTTACTGCTTAAAAAACAACCAAAAAAACATTATTATTCATAATAATAATAATATTTATGTTGTTGTTTGTTCAATGCCGTTTCCATATTCCCGAATTCCGACAGTTGTGTGCAGTGGAAATGTGGCTTTACCTAATAAGTCAATTTATTTAATGCAGAGCAAAGAAATGAGTCAAATAAAGTTTTACTTTATACTTTTAACTTAAAAACAGCATCCTCCAATTAGCACAAAAAATAGTCCCTTTATTATCGGTGCTTGTTGTTTGCAACCTTCCACAGTCTAGAAATGATTTTATATAGGGGTGATTCGCACTTAAGTGGCACATTTTTTGCACTTCAGACTTAAAGGAAAGTCAGCCCATGTATATATATATATATATATATATTAGTGCTGTCAAACTATTAATCGCATCAGAAATAAAAGTTTTTCTTTACATAATATATGTGTTTACTCTGTTTTTATTCATTTACATGTAAATGCATTTATATATTTTTATTTTCTTATATTTGATATTATATCTAAATTTTAATATATAAACTTAAATTTTTTTATCAAAAATATATACATGCATGGGTTTATATTTATATATACTTAAATATACACAGTACATACAAATATATTATGTAAAGAAAAACTTTTATTTTGGGTGCGATTAATCACGCTTAATCGTTTGACAGCACTAATAATATATATATAAATATATATATATATATTTTTTTTTTTTTAAAGAAATCTCTTAAGGATGCACTAAGCCTCAAAAGCTGCACTTATTCAAATAAACGTATAGTAAACATAGTAATTTTTACAATTAGGCCTACTAGTTTAATGTATTGTCATTTACTCCTGCCACAGCAAAGCAGTATATTCAACAGCTTCTGTCTTCTGTACCGCATTTCTTATTATCATCAACGCCAGTAAGTCACTCCCAATGAAATCACTCCCTATTCCTTATATAATGCATTAAGCAGTTTAGGATATTAGGCCTTCTTCAATGCCATGTATCCCTAGAATCTACTTTCTAGCTCATTAACCTCCGACAACATTAGTGAAGCTTTGATTGCTGTTCAAAACTAATTGAATTTCCATGTTTTACATAAATTTGACTTACTCTCCCTCATCAACTTTTTCCAAACCTGATGATCCACATAGATAGTTCTCACCGTCCACAGCATGATATACACATCCTTCCACTATGATTATTATCACACTGACGACAAGGAGGATGCCAGCTGGTTATGACAGGTTATCATCTAACGTTTGAACCAATTACAACTGTCCTGGTGTGAATCAGTGACAAATAGGTGACATGTGATGTGTGTCCTAAAGTACCAAAGTAATCACTCCGCAGCCAGCCTGCCCTGTGGGTCCCAGTGCTGCTGCAGGAAAGGCTCAGTGAATCTATCTGCCTGGATTAACATGCTCAGATAAGGCTCGAGTTGACAGGAAAGCCAATTAAAGCTTTACCATCCCTTATGAAAACCTGCATCTATGCACTCAGTGGTTCAATGAATTGTGAAAAATAAAGTCAATAGTACCCAATGAAACGACTGCAAGTTAAAGCTGGTGGTCAGAACTGCATTTATTCAGTATGTTTTAGCACTGTTATTAATATGCAGTATCATTTTAGAATATCATGTGGCACTGATGACTGAAGTAATGGTTGGTAAAAAAATCTGCTTAAAAGTAAAAAGTAAAAAAAAAGTTTTTATTGTTAAACCTTATTCTTAATTATTAACTTCTGACTTAATTATTAACTTCTGACTTATCTCTCTCTCACTCCCTCGCCAATATGCAATATGTAAAATTAATGTGATGTAATGTTTTGGGCCACCACAAAATGTGTGTCTGTCTGTAATTTAATAAATTATAATTCTTATAATTATCATTCAAAACAAGAAACATTATGCAGTAAAATAAACTACATTTGTACAAAATTACATATTTTGTGTTCTGAGATGGACAAGATGGCAGTTGGATTCAAAGACTGTTATTACATTGAACAGAAAAGCTAAGGTAAGCAGAGACGAACATAACAGTGGCATGACTCATGACTCAACAAATACACATTTTTTGGTGCCCTAAAACATTAGAATCACATTATTATAACTTAATTTTACAAATTGCATTTTCACAAGCTCTTTTCACTCCTCCACAGTTTGGCTGGCTCTACGCTGTAATCCATTCGAACAAAAATGAGCATTTAATATGACACAGCAATAACATATTTACCCCAAAGGTACTGTGACCGACAAATTCTCTCAGTCTGCTGGAAGAAAATACATTCAGATTTTGATAACTGCCTAATGCCGTACTGCTCATTTACAGATTGATTGTGTTTTACTGTATAAACAACTACTTTTTCCAAGACATTTCTTCACCATTATTCTAGTACTTGGTACAAATGATCATTTATAATGTTTTTTTTAGTATGAGATCACAGGCAGTACAAACCCTTGGGCATCTCCAGGGACTGAATATCTCTCAAACCAAACCAAATGTGGCCACATTTACATCAACATGTAAATTTTATATGTAGTTCATTTTCATATACAACCAGTGTGTGTGCATTTCTCGTGAAATAAAGTGATTACTTTGCTAAATTACTATATACACACTGAACATACAGAGGAAATATGCAAAATTCTCTTTGAATACACATAGAAATGTATAATTCATGTATACATTCTTGCATCCACCACATTATGTCACATACACATATTCACAGGATGTGAACGACCAACAGATCTAGGTCACTTTTAAAAATGGAACATTTAATTTTCCAGTTGCCAGGACCAATTCCAGCTGCAGGATATTGGATCATAAGGAACTGAAAAAAGTGTTCAATAATGTAAGACTTCCTCCCATGAACACCGAAATCAAATTCATCCAGTGGTGAGGCTGTGAATGGATAGAGGATCTGCTTAACTACAATGTGGACACTAATGTGATTTATATTTAAAGGTGTTGAAACATTAGTCTGTGGCAGCTCTTAATATAGATACACCAAAAGTAAAACAGACAAAGAAAAAGGGGAGTGTGGGGGTGGTGTACAGTATATTGCAAGCAGTGCGAGTTATAGGTCTTGTATAAAACAGCATATGTTAAAATCTAAATTCTGTCCGTGACCCAAGCCAGCTGGGCGTTGAAATGCTCTCAGAGCACATTGACAGCACAACAGGTAAAGAGAACAGAACAGCCGGAAGTTGTGCAGAGGTCAGTCTTTTTTTAAAGATAACCTGCTAAGAGGCAAACATATTCTCCAAGTTTCCTGACCTCACACTTCTAATTATTTAGACATTACATCCTTTGAATCAGTCTATTTATTAGTTACCTTAATTAGTTACCTTATTAGTTTTTAAAGCACTGCACATCAATTTATTGCATTGTTTAAAGTTTTACATGCCATTCATTTTTTTTCTCTTTGTTATGAATTTGTAAACTACCCTGAATTGCTATCATGTATGAAGCCCTCTATATAAATGTAAATTTTTCTTGCCTTAAGCGTGAGGCATTTTTTTTGTTGTTGCAGCGCATACACATATAGGGTGTGTTTTCACCCCACCGCTGTCCATCTGCTGCTCAGACGGGAATAAACTTCACCCAGTGTCAAACTCATGAATTTCATGTCAAGTTCAGAGCATGAAACAGCAGCATCCTCTGAATACTCGATTCCCTTCCATTTCCCATATCGGTACCCACGTCCTCTCTCAAGAAGCATAATTTAGCGTAATTAAAAATCCATTAAAAAATAATGACCGGAAGGTGCAACACAGCAAAAGTACATCTTGGGTGCAGTCCCACTGTCTGTGTTTTCACACCCTAGTTTCCTCGAAGCATCACAGAGACCATTGGTGATAGATAGTCTAAGGCATGCAATGAAGGTTACCACAACAAATATGTAATTATTATAGGCAGTTTTAGAAACAAGCTTCTTTACACCTGTATTTCTCACATTCTTCATCTTGAGCTAGGCTGACTTTTTGTTATCATCTGAACAGTGTGCTTCGCACACCTGTATGGAGTTTTATAAGCAAGCATTTCATCACAGTCACAAATGCAGCCATATGATATTTCTCAGTATTCATGACACATTCCCCAATCTTCTTAATTCTTATTTTTCATTTTAATGTTTGTATCCTCCAGGCTAATTTGGGGGTATAAATTCACTGAAATCAGAACACTTGTTTACTGATGTTTAAATATGACACAGCTGAAGTACTGATGAAGTGTATGCATTTCTAAAAAAGATATACACTACCGCTTAAAAATGTGGGGTCAGTAAGATATTTAATGGTTTTTAAAGATGTTTCTTCTGCTCATCAAGGATGCATTTATTAGATTAAAAATCCAGAAAAAACTGTAATATTGTGAAATATTATTTCAATTTAAAATAACTGTTTTCT
>JAUMHQ010000083.1:11781059-11798750 GCA_032361165.1 Enteromius paludinosus
TGTGGTTTGCTCATCGCCATTGTTATTGCTCCCTTCCATTATGCAGCCTGCACTAGTCCGCGCATGCGCCCTAAAATAAAAAAAACGATTTCACATTGCGAAAAAACGTGACATGAACTTTAAAATTAATTAATAGAGGCTTCAAGGCAGAGGATTTTGCCTCGATCAATTTTTGTAATCGAGTTACTCGAGTAACTCGAGGAATCGTTTCAGCCCTATGAAATACACAGCCATTACTTTTTTGTTTTATAAAAGAACTCTACATGGTTTTCCATGTGCTTCCAAGTAGATACGTTTACATATTTAAGCAACTTCTATTTGCTCCCAAGACCATGAAGGTCAGAGAAGAAAATAAATATTCTAAACACAAAAAAAGCTGAATAAATATCAAGGGATGACAATGCAACAGCAAACAGTGAAATAAATTCATTCAAATTCAAATCCAGTACTGAGCAATACGCATGACTCTGTCCGCCCTACTCTCATTGTATATATTTGCTGACCAAATACCTTTCGCTTTCAAGAATTAACTTGCTGACAAGACTTTAAAGATTGCAAATCTAAAGCATACAAAATTGAAAAGCAATGCAGCAGTACCTTTCTGTAAGCAATCATATTGGGTGAATCCTCATCTGGGTCGGCTATGCCCACGGCACCTTGGTCCTGAGAGGCCTGGGCCATGTTTGGTCTCTTGATCTCTCTTTTGGTCTCTCTGTGAAGAAAGGACAGAACAGAAAAGAGATCAGTGAAGCGGAACAGATTCCAGTGTGTCGCCGAGACAATGTTTTAAATATTATGTACAGCTGTTTGTGTGAAAATGTAAATGAGACTCGAGAAAGCACATGGGACTATTTTCAATAGAACATTTCGTAAATTTCAAGTTTCTCAAAATACTATCAAGACCCGGAAAAAAGCAAACAACAACCTGGACTAATTTATGATTCTATCAATGGCTCATATTCACTGTCATAGTGTGGAAATGTCTGGACCTTCATAGGAACTGACATTAAAAAAAATAAAAAATAGCTTTTATTCTGTTCCACTGAGGAAAGAAAGTCCTGCAGTAGGGTTTTTCAAAGTGTGGGGCCATTGTAAGAGTAGCATGGAATGGTGCCCTAGTTCTCAAATCTTTTACAGTTTCACACATTAAATTCGAGCACATTGATGATACATATGGAAGGGAACCTTGTTCTCCAGTTATACTAGTACAGTACATATCAGATATAAATCGGTGGAGGGGAATAGTTTCTAAGAACAATGACTTATATTTCAGGCTATTCAGTTACCGCATGCTTTATGTGACTCAGCATACAATGATTAATTTGAACCATGTTATAAAATATAGAATTTTACCATTTATAAGGTGTGTCATGCACTGAAGTCATTTGACAGTACTTAAGAGTTGTGTGTGCATGCTGTAAAATTCATCAAGAAGTATACTTTAATTACCTGGACAATGCAGATAGGCCTAACAATAAAGAAAACGAGTAAGGGTGACACCCCATGCACTAAAGTGTTAACATTTTTCTTTGTTGCCAAAGATGATACATTTATTTATGGGATATTTTAAAGCCTTTTTTTATAAGGAAAAACGCAAAAGATCTGTTTAATTTTCCTTAATGTTTGGAGACAGTGGTCTCGCGATTCGCGCCTATTTTAATGGACAGCAGCTGTCAGAAATCAATATCATATTTACTTAAATGACCGAAAAACGTTGGTGCTGGAATAACGCCATTATAGCTAGAAAATAAATTTGGTTACGTCCACCTCTAATTACCTTAAATCTGTAAATCCACTTGTGAGATTATGAACGCCGAGGGATTCAGCTTGCACGCGTCTAATAGGTTCTCAGAAAGCGATTTATCGACCACTCATAATTGGAGTCAGCAGAGAAGACATGGGCTAATGGAGAAGGTATGCTGACATACACATCATTCTTCTATATAGCCGACATATGTGTAGTCTAGATTGTAGCGTCTTAACTAAAACTACAGAGGGGTTTTTGAGTCTGAACACTCCTCTATAAAATACTTGCTTACTTTACAAAAAGAAAAAAAAACTATGCATTTGGTCTTCAGCATAGGCTGCACTTCACTACACAGGAGGCTGTGTGTCACCTGCACGAGTGCGCTAGATAAGACAGAAGATCCTCAAGTATCTTCTCGAACCTTTTGTGGACTTATTTCAGTGACTCTCAATCGGTTTGCTCTTCCACGCTGGCCACATGAGGAGCGCGCGCTCAAAACAGCTGTTTGTGCTCGAAACCAGCGAACCCAAAGGTAGAAATGTTTAATAATTTGCGCGTGGGCATGACTTCCCAGCGCCGCGTTGCACTACAAAACATGTGCAGCTATTTAAAAAAAATAAATAAATAAAAAGACAAACAGCTGCTTTCAGAGCGCAAATCCCACAGGAACACCGGTCCCAATTCACACAGCACTCCACAGAGCGATGCCGAATATAGGAGACAGAAAAGCCCTGTCACTGAAAGACACGCGCCAGCCAGCCTCAATACAAGCACACGCGCGCGCGAGGCGACAGGATGATTCACTTCAAACTCGCCAGCACTTCGGGAGCCACTTAAATCCAGCGCTGGACATGACAATTGATCATTCAGAGCCAGAGAACACGGGTGCAAGTTTACACACAGTCACGCGCAAACAAATGATGACTGTAAGAGAGCGTTACCTTAGTAAGTGCCGCCTCGTCCACTCCTCGGAGCTCGATTTCCCCTCCTTAGCAACCAGAAAAGAGCAGGTTCATGATCTAACTGGCTAGAAGACACTGTAGGGATGGGGGTAAGACGATGAAGAGACCGTGCAGCTGTGGAAAGCAGTGGGTTCTTTCCACTCTGTCCGTCTCCCGCGCGCACTGGATCCCAGCGTGGGTGGTCGCTGCGTGGAGTGGAGTGCTCAGGTACAGTGTGAAGATCCTGGCATGTGTGCAACCGAGTGCGTGTGTGTGTGTGTGTGTGTGTGTGTGTCAGAGGCAGGGAGGGTGGGAGGATAAGAGGGAGGGGGTTTGGGGGTGGAGTGTCTCCCTCTGTAGTTTCTGGCAAGCAATTCTGAAACATGTATTTGTTTATTAAAAGAAAACGCTTTTGCAGGCTTAGCGGTTTGAAATTCTGCCATGTGATTACAAACATTCATTGGAGTAATCACCTCTAATCTGTGCTTTTCTCTCATTGGGATTTTTTGCTACATTAAAATTAGACAAACTGTGTGGCATCAGGATTAGGGTTAAATGCTGGATCCAGTCACAAAGAACTAATGCATGAACACATTTACTGTCAAATACAGTACTATAAAAATAAAATGGTCCTGTCCGATGTAAAATAAGAGCTTTTTGTCCAAACTTTTGTAAAACATGCAAAAAAATGTCCCACTCAAACAGGTAAGTGTCAGGCGGGATGGATATGTTGAGACAAACAGCCTCAGAAATGGCTAAAGTTATTACTTTTTCACATATTTCTAGATTATGAATAGTAGATTTAATACATGGAGATGACTAACTTATCATTCTGGAACTGCAGGAAAATCCCATCATGCAATGCTGATTGGCTGCCTATTATAGACACTACCCTACCATCAAAGCAAGCAAATAGGGAAATATACAGTAAGTACATGTTATGCTTTTAAAAGCAGGCACTAGATTTTTAATATCATATTTATATTTAAATGTTGTTCTACCAGAATGCACAGCTAAAGTAGAATGGCCATCAATGGAAGATGTTTTTCACAGAATATGGAATCAGAGGAAAAAAAAAAAAAAAAAAAGAAGCCGTCTACTTTGTCATTCTTAATCAGTGAATGTGACAGATTGACTGGGGAGGGCAAGAATTCATCAAAAACAGTTGTCAGATGAGAACTGCTTGACTACAACGGAGCTGTGGCTAGTGGGATGCCCTTATGTCACTTTAATCAAGTCTATATAAAAGTCTTTGGACTGGGACTAGAAAGTGGAGTTTTTATAGTACATCAAGTGCTCCAAGATCAAGGGAAATCTGATTCCTCAAATATGATCCCTTTAAAACAAAAGAGGAAGAATACGTCACATATCTGAGAGACACGGGCAGCCAAAATAGGTATTTGAAAAATGGATTAGATTGATTCAAAAAATGATGGAAAGAAACATTCATTAAATGCACTGCAAGATGAGTACACACTGTTAATTTATCCACATCAGAATGTCACACATCTGGACCACAGAGACCTCACAGAGAACACAGAGTCTTTTGTCTCCTGTTCTTGAGGAAGCCTGCAGGTCCACTCATGCAATCTGCTACTTCATTTGTCTGCAGCATCCCTTCTATCCCTTGCACACATACTCTCACACCCAAACCCCCTTTCTCTCTCTTTTTTTGTTCTCTCACTGGCTCTTAATTGGCCTTCTGGCACAACTCAGATGAATCATACCCACAGGGAATCCTGATGGAGTGCTGGGAGTTGCTCTTTACTTTTTGTTACATTTTCTTCAGCTTCTGATAAAAGATGATGCAATATGGAATGATTTACAGAAAGAAAAAGTGCACCTTGCAACTTCACAGAGTACGTTGCCAGTATATACAAAGAGACGGTGTTGCTCAAGACCATCGCATTTACAGTCTAGCAAGGGCCTTTGTTATCAACCCTTGACCAAATAGCAAGTACTCTACTATGCAGAGAACAGCCAGGAAACGGCTATTTATCAGTGCCAGGAAGTGTCTTTATCGCATACTCAAGCAGCCCCTTCCTGAGCCCTAGGTGTTGAAACAGCTCTTACACTATTTTTGGGGCTCTCTGTCCTGCATTGTTTTAGTCTGGATGTATAAAAGTGGCACCACTGAGCACAACTGTATTTACACAAGTATATACTTTGAGGCTGAACCATTGGTTGTTTTTAAGCTATAACACGATAAACTTGCCCCATGCTGTGATTCAAAATGTGGATGCTCCAAACAGGCATTAGTAGATGCTCAAATGCTTGCTTCTCCGAAATCAATACCTTCAAAAGCCATTAGGGAGGAGTAATTGTTCATCATGTCTGAATCACAAATGTATTCAGCCAACCACTCACTCAAAGAGGCATGCGTACACACATATACAGTCATAATGGACATTGGCGCATATCGGCATCAGCACAAATTGTCAGTATCAGAAACCCACCCACTCCAGGCTAGATTAATTATTTAGACTAGCGAGAGATGCAAGAAATGCACAGAGGTGTTTCCCTATCTCCAGTAGTTTAATTGCAATGCGCATACACACACACACACAATCATCTCGCTAAATTAGCTGTTTTCCATTTCATACGGAACAGAAATGATCTTCCATTGAGCTGCAGGATGAATATGTGCTGCAAATGCTCTCGTTTCCTCCTCGCTTGCGCCGAACTAGAGATATTTCCGTCTTGAAAGTAATGTTCCAATGTACATTAGGTAACATGTCGCAAGAGTGTTACATTTGCAGTGCATTTATGTTCTTTCCTACCAAAGAGACCTGCAGGAAAGGGCACATTTTGCTTAAGTGCCAATTATCAGAGCAGGTAGCTTAGAGAACAAGTCAAGTGTTAAAGTCTGACTGCGCCTGAAGCGAAAAAAAAGAGGTGTCTAGTATTGAGCCAAAATTAAGCCTAGTGCGCATTGTTAATGCCAGAAACAAAATTCATGAACGAGATATTAACAAACAGAAATCGTTTCATATATGTCAACTCAATTGTATACTATTCATATGAGATTAATAACGTCAATGTTATTACGTCAAGGGCCTATAAGGATAAGGCCATAGTTCAAGTAGCACCTTTAAGTGTCATTAAAATGACCAAAAATGAAAAAACTAACACTGTTAGTGGCTGGTAGTAGGATGAGATACAGTAAGAGTAAAGGATGTTTTTTATGGCATTGGTTATGTATGTATGAATTCTGATAGCATCTACAACAGCCAGCACTCTTGGGAAGAGCTCTAAGCCCTTTGCTCCCACTACTTGTTCTACAACATGTTTATTTCAAGTGCACTAAAAATTCCCCATTGCATTGTTCAACCTAAGTTCCCCGAGCAGAGGACACTCCACTTCAGCCTGGGTCTGAGCACTCAAGTCTTCTACATGTCCATTTCCAATAGTCCGAGGCAGATAATAACACCATTGACATTTGCTCGGTTATATATCAGAAATGTCTTCTACCACATGCTTGAAAATCCAGCAAGGTTGTTTTGACTTTCCTACAGTAGCTCGGCCAGAATCAGCCGCTGCAGGTAAGAGATGCCCTTTCCGTTCTTTTCCATTTTGGATTAACATTAACATTTCCACAAAGAGAAGCAGCTTTATTCTGCAAATTCAGCTGTATCACTTCGGCAGCGGCATTAGACGGGATTCAGCGGCACGCAGTTACGGGAGGGTTAACGTCACAATCAGAAGCACATCAGCAGGAGGACACGAGGAGCCCTTGGCAATCCAGCCCAGCTCTTCAACAGGCTTTGCTGATTACTTACTGCAAGGTGCAATTATCCTCGCCGTTACCGTGGCAAAAATCAGCCTCTCCCACAAAAGCACAACACTGATGGAGAGAAAGACAAAAACATGAAACAAGGGCACAGATTGCAGCAATAATAATAAACACGAGGAGACGCAGAATGACATTCAACTATGGCATTTAAATTAATTTATTGGCTCAGAAAGCATTGGCAGATTACACCTCATAGAGCAGGCGGCAAGCACGAGCCATTTGTTTTGACCAGTTCATGAATAATTACAGCACGTCAAATCAAGTTTTTTTTAATTATTATTTATTTATGAAACCTTAATACTGTAATCACTGGAAAGTCTCTTTTTAAACCTCTACATTTTACAAAGAAGATGAACAGTATATGTAAACAGTACTTTTTGTTTGTAATCGTAATGCTCCTTTTTAAAATGTGCACATCATTAAAAACACAATTCTTTAAAGTTAAGATGGGAGAATATATGGAGTAACGTCTAATGACACGATATAGAAGAGATCGGGGGTAGGGAACCCCTTCCCAGCCTCGTCGCTCTCAAAAAGTGACTGCATACGTAAGAACAAGAAACAACATCAAAAGCCATATGTTTATGCATGTCCATAAACCAATAGCGATAGATTCCTACAAAACAAAACAAAAACAGTGCAAAGAAACTCAACTCAGGAAGCTAAGAACAAAAATAGAGAAAGAACGAATCCAAAAAAAAAGAATCATTCACATTCCCACAGTCATCAATATTTACCTTGAACAAAACCATTTATGCGTTTAAAAATGATAAAGGATTGAGAATGGTGGAAAAAATGAATACCAAAGCAGAAGGGAGAGATGCGAGAATAAATAGCAGTCGTGTTTTCTGCGGTCAAGGAGTTTGATGCTCGTTTCACCCTCCTGACTGAAGCAGCAAAACCTGGAAATGAAACTAATAATCTCACGTCCTTCTCCACGTTGTGCAGGTCATCCCTGTTTACAGGGGTTTTCGACCGAGGCAAAATGTTTGGCATTCTTCATGTGTCGTTCTCTTCTGGCATCGGGAGGCACTTTCTGAGACACTTCGAGTGATTCCTAGAACAGAATCGATTATGGCTGCTCACTGTTCGCAAACTCAAATCAAAGTAACCTCCGGATCCATTGTGCACAATACTTAAAGTATCCAGACACTGACTCTGAGAAACCAGCACAATATAAACAGGCCCTTCAAAGCAGAAAATGGAGAGCTATACAATATACATTACTTGGGTCAGTGATAAAAGTAGGGCAAGATGGTGGGTCTTTGAGGATTGACCTTTTTGCTCTGGGAATGCCACTAAGTTCAAACGAGGGACTTAGGACCTGACAACAAGAGCAAAGTGCTATAACCGGGTGCGAGATTATAGGGCAGTTGTTCAATATTATTGATCCCAGGATTTTAACTAAGCCGTCCCCCTCTGGTTTCGCGCTTGCATGATGATGGCCACAGCACTCGTGAGTGCATTCTTTCTGAGCCTAGTTCCTGTGAGCAGCCCACTGCATTTTTCATGAGAACTCATAACTCCTGTTATGCCTCTCTTAGTTTCCTTTTTTCCCTTTTCTCAGAAAGGCACCTCCTCTCATCCCTGATATTGAATCCAATACCCGTGTGTCTGCTTTTTATAGCAATATCTCTTGTTTGAATGGAAGGTTTCCATCGCTATGGTTGTGTATAGGCAACGTGGAAACAAACTGGAATAGATTAGAGCTGAAGTCAAGTGAGACGATCACTTATTACCACTAGATGGCACTAAAGCAACACAATAGCAGACTAGGGCACCACAACTCGCACAAAAAAAAAACAAAAAAACTGCAGCTCAGGCAGAACTCTACTAGAAATAAAAATAATACCAAAAATAAAAACATAGTCCAAATGAAGTGACATCCCCTTCTGAAATAAACACTATTCACAGATGTCCGTTGTACTGCACGCATAGAGAATCAACAATTGATTACTCGAAACATAAACGGAATAAATAACTGAAGTGTTCCCAAAATAAGACTTGTCCTTAAATTCCAGGCTTGTGGGATCATCACTGTTCGTACCACAGACTTGAGATGTACTTCGAGGCAGGATATTGCCAAAGTTATTATATATGCGCAAGTCCGGTCTTTAGGACAAGGGTTTAGACTTCCTGCTATTGCTTCGATTGATGTTGAGATGAAACATCACAACACAACACAAGTTTTGACTTCATTATGAGCAGATCACTTCATGCCGCCTCAAAAAAAAAACATTGGCGGCGTTTGTCAATTGGTTTGGCCAGAACATGCAAAGAATTTTACGACTGGATGCTGAAATATGGTCGTGTAGCAGAGGAGTCTTCTACTCTGGCTCTGAGGAAAGGGGGTCTTCACGGGGCAGGACTGTAGCACTGGAACCAAATGTCTGGTTGTCATTCGTAAGTAGGGCACAGGAGGTACAAGAGCCTGGAAGGCAGAGGCTGGCATCACAGCCAGTTACTAGTTACTCCTGTGGGCACTTCTAATGATGTCCTGGAAGGGGGGGGGATCTAGAGAGAAGTCATCACAAGAAAGAGCTGAAGATTTGTCGAGTTAGAGTTGGTCATTATCGCCACAGTCTGTAGAGGAATGCTAATGTGAACATCAAATTATGTTGAATTGTGAATGGACAATTCTCAATCCGGTCTCAGATGGGAGTAAAAGTCTCTCCCACGTCTGTCTGGTCCTCGAGAAGTCTATTGATCTTGCCTGTGTTCTGCAGTGGGCTCAGTTCAGATCAATGGTGTTAAAGACCCACTCCGTGAACTTCTTAAGCTTGGCAGCGGAGCTCTGGGATTCATCTTGCAGCCTCTGATTGTCCTCCCAAAGCCTCTTAACTTGTGCCTGCAGTTTCAATTTCTCTTCCCTTTCCTGAAGAGCAAACAGGAAAAAACAGAGTGAGAGAATGATAAATGTACAGATGCACTAACTTGAGATGTCAACAATTACTATGGCTAAAGACAAATAGGTTCTCCTCACTTTCTTCAAATCGTCCTGCAACATCTTGACCAAAGCTTCCAGCTGAGAAACCTTCCCACTGTAGCTTGAGGGCCCCTCACTAACAGAAGAACAAGAGTTAGGAGGACGTGCAAAAAAACTACAACAAAACTAAGGAACCGTACAAGCATAAATGACACGTTGGAGGGCGGATGTACCTGGGGGAGAGTCTGGTATGTGGCACTGGCTGCAGTTCAAGGTGCTGAGGACTGAGGGAAGTCTCTCCTCTCTGACTCACGTCTTGAGAACTAAACATAAACCCTCTCTGCACTGAGAGAGGAATGGAAGAGGATGAGTGTGATGGAGTTGAGAGAGAGAGAGGAGATGATGAGGATGTGACGACAAGCAGAGCATTAATTTAACTGTGAAGGCAGCATTAGGCAAATGATAAAGCAGCACCTCGAGCTTAACACAGATGCACATTCCAAGACTTAATTTCAAATCTGTCCATCAATGCAAGTCCTCAGGGGACATTCCCATTAATATAACAGAGGTTCGCTCATTATTCTAAATCCTTACGTTTCAGCAAATCATGGTATGACAAATAGATAAATCATAAACCTTGCAAGCCTAAAAAACTGTGAAGTTTAAGACACATCTTGTTCTTGATCAGTAATGGGTGTTTCCATAATTATGGCCACTTTTGGCTTTGTGATCCATTATTAAACCCTTTTTGCACTCTCATTAGATTTAATTTTACAGTCACAGGAAATTTGATAACATTTTTCTTGAACATTCTCATCACAAGAGAGCTTTCTGACCCTGCATAGACAGGGTAGTAAGGACATCAAAGGTATAGCATTATGGGTGGACTACTGATGTCACATGGACCGTTTTAAGGATGTCCTTACTTTCTTTTTGGGCTTTGAACATGTCAGTTGCATTGCTAAAGTGTCAAAAAGCTTAAAAATATCTTAATTTGTGTTCTGAAGATGAAATATGGTCTTACAGGTTGGGACATGAGGGTGAGTAAATAATGTTAGAATGTTAATTTTTGGGTGAACTTTTCATTTAATAATCAAAACCATATAAAAAAGTGCCCACAATTAAAGAAACACATTAAATTGAACATAAATGACTGTTCCTCTTATAAAAGATGGACAGGTGGACTGTGCAAAGCTGTGCCAAAGCTGAGGAGAGATAAAGAGAAGAGAAACGGGCTCACTGCGCTGTGGTCTTCTCTCACCCTCGAAAGCATTGGCAACATCTACGAGGTGGGTCCAGTCCAGGCCGCTGTCTGTGTCCGTGTCTGGGAGAGGCATGAGACCCAGTTCAGGAGGAGGTGGCCTCTGTCGCTCGTGCAGGTCTGCTAGAGAGGTGTCAGACGCTGAGAGGTCACCTAACACATAGCCAATGAGAAAACATGAGGTGGTGTGCGTGTGTATGTGTGTGATTGTGCGATTTAGCCCAGTTAAAGCTTGTGGAGTGTGGGACTTGCACAACATAAAAGGCAAGTCTACAAACTTAAATTAATGAAATACATTGCATTGTACTTTCATAGCTTGCGGTATCGAGAAAAAAAGTTAAAAACTTCCCAGACAATGAAACATTTCGCTGAATTTTAGTTTTGAAGCTACATTTGTCTCCTTTTCTTTCTCAAGAGTTTGTTTGGAGATCAAACAATAATTGGTGGAGCTCCTGTGGACCCCCTGTTGAGGACTCCAGGCTTAATAGATTTATTTTACGATATTTTGCATATCTCTATAGATTGTGCTAGACTCTAAAAGCACTCTGACCCAATCATGACGAGTTCTCTCACCATGCATCTTGATACCCATTTTGTAGGAAGGTCTGCGCAGTGGAGCACCACGGGTGGTTGGAGATCGTGGAAGGGTGGAGCAGCTGAAGAGCACATCGCTGGCCAGAGCCTGCTCCAGAACTGAATCTCCCAGAGAAGGCAGCCGCTGACCCCGGTATATGCTCTCATCTGACAGGGTGCGGTGCAGAGAACGCCGCCCTGAGCTCGCTGGACCTGAGGAGGACTACAGAGAAGAATGTTTCTGATAAAATGTACAATAAAAAAAAAAAGGTTTGCAAATATATTAAATATGACTATAAAACAGTATGAAGAATCAGAATAGAAATAACAATACTAATTACCATTACTAAGTGATTATTTTACAGTAAAAAAAAATTTTTAATAAATAAACTGATTTATTGATTTGGTGAAATTAAAATGCACATTATAAATAATACAAACTCCAAATCCTTTCAATGTATTTAGCTGTATAATGATTTTATTTTTATGAATTACTCAAAAATGGAGCACACTGGTGTAATATTACAGTTTTTTTTTAGCTGATGTACCTTGTCCTTGTGCTGCTTGGATGGAGGACTTTCTGGCGTGGCAAGTTTCTTCAGATCTTCATCCACTGTAGACTTGCACATGGCTTGAGGAGAGTGCAGATCCCTAAGAGAGGGCCTGGACTGAGAAGACCCTGGGTCTGCTCCCTCACCCTGTGGTCTTCTGAAGAAAAAAACATCAAGATTTTGAATTAAAACATTACATTTGTTCATCTTTAGCAAATATTTTCCACATTTACAGGATGAGTATTGACAGATTTCATTTCACTGTTATCACGCTTCTTCTCCAAAAGGGGGCAGTCATGTATTGGTAAAAAAAACAAATAAACAAGAGCCACTGAGGAAAACAAAAGCTAAAATGTTTTTTTGACAAAAATATTACACATTTCTTGCCACTGAAAAGGAAGGTCAGAGAGAGCAAAAACAACTAGATCAAACTTAACCGTCTATAAAACAACATATGACAACTTGATCCAATAGGACTGTAGCCAGTCCATGATTTATGAACTTGAACTTGTGACCGTTTCTCTGTGTGTATCTTTTCGGGCGTCTTTCCTTCACACCTTAATAATCCAGTCACACATCTTTCAGCCATCCATCATCCCCACAGCCGAGCTCCTTCACTTACTTGCGTGTGTCCCCAAAGTCCACAGAGTTGATGGTGCTGCCTGGTTTCCTCCAGCCGATCAGGTATTTACTAGTGGCCCCCTGGCGCGGATAGAAACTCTTAGGGCCAGGTGACACTGAGCTCTGGGACGAGGAAGAAGAGGGGGAGGTGGCTGAGGAAGACTCTTCACGTGGGGAGCTGTGGCTGGAGCTCAGGACTGCAGGGCTGACAGAGTGGCGTGTGCTGAGGAAGAGCCAGATAAGGGTAAACATGTCTAGACTACCTCAGAAAATAAATTGCACACATACTTAATACCATCATATTTATAAAACACTGCAAACATTTGATACAGTATCTTAAAAGAACTGCATGGGTATTTGCAAAAAGCATACCTGGAATAAGAGGCCATGTCACTCAGACTGTAGGAGCTGTTATCCCGGACCAGTAGATGGGTTGGTGGACTTCTGGTAGTAGGTGGCACATCTGCAGGGGACACTGGGGACTCAGCTGCAGGAGGAGACCTCTCAAGCACCCTCCGGCCCCCTTCCGTGGGGCTGTGCCAAGGTGAGGGGGCTCTTTCTCTGGCACCAGTAGCTCCCACAGCCAGAAGAGAACTGGAACTGCCATGGGTGGGGCCGTATGATGTAGCATCGATGCCGCTGTCGGCTGAAGCACCCTGCAGGTACCCACCGCCACCCAGGCCGTTCGGCTCAGAGTCAGGCTGCTCTCCCACCCCTCCACTGCCCAGATCATACCACTTGTCATCGCTGTGACCACCACTAGATGCGGTGCTGGAGAGCGTATTACTGCTGGAGTGGGAGTACGGACCTTCAGACTGCAAGAAAAGGCCATTTATTCACAAAGAGCAACACCAAAGCAAATTAGGCTGGCCGTTACAATGCCAGAGCAGTATATAAGACAACCAGCAAAATGTGGTGCAACCAACATGCTCCAAAAAAATTATAATCCCTCATGAATGTGGGCTTTTATTGACAAGGCAAGGTTGAAAACTGTGGTCTTGTGCAGCTCCTCAAAAACCATGGTATTTATCAATTCATGACATTTGGATAAAAAAATATTTTCACATTGAAAAAAGATTGTGTTAAAATAATGATTATGTAAAATTACGCTTTTAAGAAAAACATTTTGTAATAAAAGTCAACAGTAAAAACATTTTCAGACTAAGTGGATTAAAATATTTATTGAAAACAGCATAAATCATCTTCAAAATCAACATGAATACAAAAAATACAGTATAGCACAGATATAGTACTGTTCAATGTTTGGGGTTTTGGCAAAATGTATGTATTTATTTGACCCTAAACACAGTAAAATGTGTAAAATGTTATTAGAATTTTACAAATTCTGATTGACATTTTGGCTTAGTGTTAAACTAATGTTTGTGGTATTCTACAGTGCACTCAAAGCTCCTTCAGTGAAGAGATAGAACAAGGAGTCATTTTTAAGAGTGGTTATATGCGGCAGTCGTGAACCTACCTGGCTGCCCTTCTTGGGTGAAAGGTGAATGACCTGTTCCTGTCTCTGGATGCGTGGGCCGCCTGAGTACGACGAGCTAGACTTAGTGACTGGAGCATCTAAAGAACATAAGAGATAAGAGTGCATTAGAAAACAGGGCATTAGACGGTACATAACAGAAAAAACACTCTGGTGAATACTGAAAATGAGGGCACAACAGCAGAGAGGAAACAGACACACTTGAGACTCATTTAGATGAGAAATGACATAAACAAAACCCAAAGTACACATGCATCCATGCACACATTATAGTACATAATTACTTCAAAAAGAAAAGACAGTTTGATTTCCAAGCATCAAATCTGACCAATAAAGCTAACGCAGTCTGGGCTGATTTCATTGCAGGATATTGAGTGTAAATGAAACTATTGTGTAATTGTTGACCGTTACATAATAGCCAGCATAACAAAAATAGATGCTACGAGCAATTAAAGCACACAGACTTCATGACGGGGAGGGGGTGGACAAGAGCAGAGCGTCAGAAAAGATAGACTTGAAATGATCCTAAAACATCAAACACTTTGTGCGTCACAGTTCACACAGGCTGATTATACAGGCTATAAGAAATAATCGGATAGACTTTATTCTGGACATACATTTGTGAAAACATTAGTGGAAAAGGTCATTTCTTTGAACAGGAATGAGCCACTGCACTTTGTCAGAGGGGGGCAATTCCTTTCGAGCTTTATGAAAAGGCTTTCCTTCCCCTCTTGACACCCCACTTCCTGTCTCTACCTCCCTTCGGCGACTGAAAGCGGAGTTTTGTTTGTTTTTCAGAATAATAATACCTTGCAGTATCTCAGAACTCAAACTCTGTTTGTACAAACCGCAGACAAAAATCACTCAAATTCATTCAAATTCATTCCTGAATAAACAATTCTCTGCTAACAAGCTGTAGAAAAATGGAGCATTGCTTCAGGAAAAATATCTAGAAGTTACTGGAAACAAAGTATGAGCAACATAAAATGTCAGAAATCTGCCAGAATTCCTAAAAGTAGATGCCTCATGATTTTATGTCACATGCCTTCCAGTCTTCCAGACACCGTCAACAGAAAAGCAGAACAGATCTCCAAAAACGTTTTACTGGCCTGCCTCCCTCTTCATCCTGATCCACCTTTTTATATTTGTCTTCCTCTAATCACAATTTCTGCATTATTTATTCATTAGTAGTTTAATACATATCTGTATATATAATAGAATAGAATATCTTTGTGTTTAATTGGGTAATTTTCATTTTGGATTAAGAACAAATTAAAGGGACAGTACACACAATAAAGAAAAATCTAAAATGAAAATCCAAACCCACAAGACCTTTGTTTATATTTTGCACACAAATGAAATCGGAGAGCTTTCTAAACCTGCATAGATAGCAAGGCAACTGACACATCCCATGGCCAAAACTTTAGTAAGGACAATGTTAAAATAGTCCATGTGACATCAGTGCTTCAACCATAGTTTTATAAAGCTATGAGTCTTTGTGCACAAAACGTATTCTCATAGCTTCATAACCACTGATGTCACATGGGCTATTTTAATGATGTCATAACTATATTTTAGAGCATTGAACGTCTGTTGCATTGTGGTCTATATGGTCAGAAAGTTATCAGATTTCTTATATTAATTTGTATTCTGAAAGCCTTACAGGTTTGAAACGACAAAAGGGGTGGAGTAAGTAAACGACTGAATTTTCATTTTCGGGTGAACTATCCCTTTAAGGTTCTTGATGTTCAAATCCAACCCAAAAGACAAAACCGACATAGGTCAGCATTCGCCGACTGACCCTCTCATGCTCCGAACAGTCGACTGCAATCATGAGAGCGGCGTATAATTCTAGGCTGCGGTAACATTTACAGCACGGGTCATATAGTTGGCTGGGCCGAATGGCTCAGATGTGTTTTGCGTGGGCCGGACTCTGCTATTACCGTCCGGGTTTCTGAGAGGTCAAATAGCGGAGCTAAGAGGGGTCACAATGTGGAGGTGGGCCGTTTGACCACAACAGTTGGAGAAGCTGAAAACACAGTAAGCTTCAGAGAAATATACAAAAGAGGGGACATAAACCGAGACAGAAAGTTAGACCATAGAGACACGGTGTCCTGCAGTCCTACCAAAAAAAAAAAAAAGGGAATATTCCTGTCAAAAACAGGAGACATTTAGAGAAGCAGAGGAATGGAGAGAGGAAGAGAAACAAGAAAAATACGCAGAAAGGGGGTGGCAGTGTGAGTCACAGCACACTTGGACCTTGAAGAGTGAGAGGAGAGGAGGGGGGGGGTACTAGAGGCACACAAAGCGCTGCTTACACAACCATACCAGCAGGAAAGAGGAGGTATTTCTGTCTTCGCTTGAACCCATACACAGCCTGCTGTTCAGAGACACCGTTTATATTCGCTGCCTTTCACTGGACACAGCTTACTTTCAAAGGCTATGCTTGATCTATCGAGCGCTCTAAGGTTGACCACGGTTATACAAGAGAGAGGTATTCAGGGGGAGGGAAGGATCAGATGATCTGCTGTGTTAGAAGGGCGAGAAGACCGAACGGAGCCGACCTGCTGTCAAAAACAAGTGTGGCCTCCAAAAAAAGGAAGCTGTCAAAGCAAAGTGGAAACACGGGATAATGAAACCACACAGTCTACAGCAAGGCAACAAGGACCCTCAGATGATACTCTACAATGCATTGGTTTTTATGCTAGCCTGTCTGTTTTATAAAGTAATGTATTTGCCCAAGTTCTTGGGTTAAAGTAATGTGTCACTGTTTTCTAATGAATGGCACTTGAGAAGAAAGACTTTTTGCATAAAGTGAATTTGAGTGCCGCTTGCCTGCGTGGCCGCCACTATGCTAAGGTGTCGTGGGTGGTTGCTTGGACATTGCTATGCGGTTGCTAAGGTCTTCTGAGTGGTCACTTGCAGGCTTAAGAAAAAAGAGTCGGCTCTCAAGTCTCTTTGATATTCTGATCCGTAGATCCTTTCTTCAACAGAAGTCTATGGAATTTTTTTGCCCACTTTATCTTAGGTAAAGTAAGTCTGGGCTCTTCCAAAAGTAACATCATGATTTGAAGAATCAATGTCTGTAGCATCAGTGTTGTTATTGGTAACTAAAAATACAACAAATAGCTTTTGGTGTGTAAATAGTTGAAGAAAGTTGAAATAAAAATATATAAATATTAGATTAAAATTTGAAAACAAATGAAGATTAATAATGGTGAGAAAGAAATTAGTTTGAGATATATTACTGAAGATTAGTCAAACTAAACCTCAAACAAACAAACAAAAAATAAATAAATAAATAAATAAATAATTATATATATTAATTCAATATATCTTAATTGTTTTATATATATATATATGCACAGTGGGTACAGAAAGTATTCAGACCCCCTTACATTTTTCACACTTTGTTATATTTCAGCCATTTGCTAAAATCATTTAAGTAAATTTTTTTTCCTCAATGTACACACAGCACCCCATGTTGACAGAAAAACACAGATTTGTTGACATTTTTCCAGATTTATTAAAAAAGAAAAATATAAATATCACGTGTTCCTAAGTATTAAGACCCTTTGCTGCTGTGACACTCATATATTTAACTGTTTAACTGCTGTCCATTTTTTCTTTACCTTCATTTGAGTCCAGCTGTGTTATACTGATTGGACTTGTTTAGCCACACACCTGTTTATATAAGACCTTAAAGGCCAAACTGAGCTATCTGGGGAGAAGAGCCTTGGTGAGAGAGGTAAAGAAGAACCCAAAGATCACTGTGGCTGAGCT
>JAUMHQ010000083.1:11811887-11837158 GCA_032361165.1 Enteromius paludinosus
GCTGCCGTGTCAGGTGCTTCAGTAGATTATTCGTGCTATTGACAGCGGCCGATAGTTTTTTCTCCCCAGGACATAGGACTTGCATATTAACGTAATGTCCTTGCCTGCTTGTTTCAGAAAAGTAAAGTGATGGGAATATTTCCATTTCGCAAAACAGCCACTCGTCCGACATCTTCTGCTTTAATATGACTATGCAGCAAACTGGCGCAAAATCACATGCACTTGTGTTTCAATGATGTTAAAGCAGCAGAGTTTAATTTTACCTTTAGAATATAAATTAATAAAATTAAATAATGATATTCAGCGAGTTTAATTCATTTACAATGTAACGCAAGTACTTTTGTAAGTAACTATAATTAAAATACCTAAAATTAACAGTAATCAGTTACTCAACTTTTTTAGTGAAAAAGTAATTTAATTACAGTAATGCATTACTTAGTAATGCATTACACCCAACACTGGTTGTGGGGCAGAACTTGGGTGTTTTAGTTACAACTAAACAACCCCTCCATGCTCCTGGAAATGACAAATGTCCCAATATAATGACACCAAAATCTACAAAACATTATCACAAGTCATGATGTAATTAAGGAGTTCAACGAACCAGCCAAACTTCCTGTTTCAAAGAAAAATTCATCAACACAGGAATAGAAACTCCACTCATCAATATGTGTCACTGGAATTTTTAAGCCTCGCAAACCTCATTTCATAATGCGGTCCACAGAGGGTTAAGTACAAACAGAAGGTCTCAGTTTACTTTGAGAAGATGCTTGTTGAGCACTGCTGTGGACACACACACAATTCTTTGCAGCTAAATGTCCAATCCACTCACCTGTAGCAGGTGTTTTCAGAGCACGGGTTATGCGCTCGTACAACAACAAAGACATGCTGAAAGTGTGAGCGAATGTTCTTGGGGCTAAAGGGCTTTGCTCCAGGCTCTTGAAACACGATTGTGACAATGTCGTTTCCGATGTGCCTTTTCCTCAACAGCTATAAAACACAAACAACAAAGTCATACAAATGCAATGAAATATAATATTCTTTTACACTGGTCACTTTGGTCACTGAATAAATTATTACATATAAACAGTAACATTTAAACAGTGGTTTAATGTGATAGTTTAACAACGAATGTAAAAAGATCCATTATTATGAAGGTGTTTGTCATTGGACAGCTTACCTGCTGTTTGTTATTGGGCGTGTAGGGCAGCATTGTAGACACATGGAACATGATCTCATAGTCTTTAAAAGTTGTGTACAAAGAATGTGTTCCGGTAGAGTCCGCTGCAAGAAAAAGCTCACGTTAACCTTTCATACACGGCTTTTATATGACCACCTGCTTTCCTATTGTTAAACAAAGAAGGATTTCTGTTTAGTCTGTAGGGAATATATACAGTCTAAAGCCTTTGATCATACAGTCTCATTTATTTAACACTCCTTGACTTGTTAGGGCAACATATGGCTCCCGCTCTTTTAAGGGACCCCTTTTTTCTATTGTTCACAAACAGGATACTGTCGCTCTGGACCATGGCGGTACAAACTCATCTTCTCTTCAGTCCCTCCTTTCTGATCTCTAAACTCCACCTGACTCCGTCTTAATCCATCAAGCCGAGATCAAAGCTTTCTGACAAACCCTACCGCCCTTCTCGGCCATGCTAGCAGCGGAGGGGGGGAATGTAAGGGGTAAAATGTCAAGTCTGATGAATGGAATTAAAAACATGCCTGTGATCAGAGACAATATTTCTTATGGTCACAGGGGAGAGGTGGAGCACGGCTGCCAGGCACGGTATGCATGACTGGGTCCCGAATAAGGGCACTTGGTTCAAATTGAAACAAACCAGAGCATAGAACAGGAGATGATTGTTGGTGTTTAGATCTATTCCCATTTAAATCAACCTCTAATTGTCAATACACCGCTGACAGTGGAGGGACGTATTTAGAATGTGCTGCAGGCTCATTTGAGTGTGATCCTGTTAGAATTAATTAACTAGCCCTATAGACTACTAGACTGAAATGACAGGAGGCCAGAGATTCAATACCTGTTTTGCCCCTTTAGCTACATGCCGTTTTAAAATCACACAATGAGCCCCTTTCTGGCTTCAGTGGCAATTAAAATAAACCTTCAAGATGATAAGACTCACTTTTAGTGTCCAGTTGGGCACGGTACTTGGAAAAACCCTTTAGGCGCACCCTTTCCCCCAGCAACTGCAGGAACTCTTCTAGGGCGGGACCTGCTGCCTCATTATTGTACATCTCCTCCTCGCTGCTCTGGCCTGCCTGACAGTACATGATTCCCACCTTCAGCTGGAAACTGAGCTGCAGAACAGACCATAAATAAAGACCATTAGCTCATGAAAAACGGGAACAATAGGAGTCAATATATATTCAGTCATTTGGGCCGCCAATGTTATAATTTAACATACAAATGATTATTAAAAATAATAAAAATATTGTGTTAAAAACACATTTATGACTGAGCAAATTATTAGTATGTATGACAGTCAAATGATTCTGTCTATTGAAAATTAGTGCAAAAACTTAAATACATTTTGCATTCACACTTTTTTTTATTAAAAATGCATTTAATTAATTTATTATTAAAAGGATTAGATTAAATGATTGACAGCCCAATCTTTCATGCATACATAATAACACATCATTTGTCAAGTGTAATAAAATGTAAGATCATAATACCCCCTGTTCATCCAGTTTCATCAGCTGCTCTGTGACCTTGGGTGTGTTGAGAGCAAGACGGAGGCAGTGGGCATTGAGCTCAGGTACAAGATACTCCAAAACCTCCTTTAGAGGCAGGCCTCGAGCCAAACCATGCTTGGAGGTGGAGGGCACAGCATCCTCCAAAATGGATCCCCGTAAGGTTGTTAACTATAAACAGAAGATTAGAGATATGACGGAGAGATCTCTTTGTATTATTGTTTTAAATATGTGTAGGCATACATAAACAATTATCTGTATAACATTTGAAAACTACAGGTGTGACTCGGAGGGTGGGTGTTAAATTAGATTTTGAGAGAAAATTAGTACTTGGTACCTGCCAAATTAGTACCTGCTCATTATGATTCAGAGATCTCAAACACCTCAAAAAGGTGTCATAATGAATGGGACAAAAGTTTTATACTAAGCTAAACCACATCTGCCCACCTGCCCATCTCAAAATAGCAGTGGAAAGATGGCCATGTTACCTTAGTCACAAAGCTATTAAGGCCCATCAGAATGCATGTGAATCATAAGCAGATTCTAAAATCATGCCAAAGGCTGAGGTCACATTTAAGAGCCTTTTGTGTTATAATTAGAGAGATCCATCCATTTAAAGCTGCTGTCAAAAGCAGTGTGATTGAGAAGCAGTACGGTGACGAGCCAGTCAGAGCACAGTGTGATCTGTGCTGAGCGGTAGAAGAGAGAACTCGCCTCTAAGCATGTTATATAAGATAGCAGTGGGCGTCAGACCTGGATCTCACTCACCGCTAACCGCTTAGAATTAACTCTCTCTGTGCAGGCACGAGGACGCATGTTGCATTCAGACACTACAACAACTATATATGCCAATGTAGTCGGGCTGTGTGAATGAGTGCTCACCCCACTGGTTCTGAAGATGAGTCTGTAGTTGTATTGCTGGCCGTGCTCTTTGTGATCCTCCAGTTTTTCCCGACGAATACTGACAGCTACCGGTCCCAGCGTTTCATCGACACCCAAGTAGTTCCAGTGCTCTGAAAATGTTAATCATTTTTCAATGAATGATTCATTTACTTCATTAAAAACAGCAGCAAATTAAGCACATATCTTATTATAAACAAGTTTTGTAAGTACAGTTTTTCAGGTAAACAACTCATCTTTAAATGCAACATAGCATTTTTGTAAAGAATTAAATCTTTTTTTCTAATTAGGTTATTAACTAATTATTTTCAAATAAATATGAAATATTTTGTTAAAATTAAACGGGTCTTGGATTTCATCAAAAATATCTTAATTTGTGTTTTGAAGATAATTTATTATTGATTCCTTTTATATAGAGTGGCACTCCTAGTCCTCCATGCACAACCATAATTTGCATAAATCTCTCAATTAAAAAAATATTACCATTACATCAAGTGTACAATTAATTCAAAATGTTAACACTCACCTCTCAAATAGAAGTACTTCCTGTAATAATAAGCACCCAAGTCCACATGCTCTACTATGTTGCTCTTTCCGCGATCATGATGGAGACTCTTGCCATCTTTGGGGGCTTCAAGAACAGCCACCCCTGCATTGCTAAAATGTGTGTTAGGAGCTCTTTCAGGGGATCCTTCTTCATCTCTGGAAGAGCTAGAGGCACCACTGCCGATACTGCCCTGTTTGGAAGGGCTGATGTTCCTCTCTCCTTCGCCGCCAATTTCGTTCCGAAAACATGGGCAGCTGAGGACCAAATCATTGCTCTTGTCATCACCTGAGTCTAGAGAAGGCCCGTCCTTGATGTTGAGCTCTTCCTGGCTGCCACAAGGAGAGCTGTAAGCCCCGCTTTGGGTGGACGAGAGCGAGGACGTGTTGGAGGCTGAGGCCGCAGCTGCAGCAGAGGCACCGGTGGTGGTGTTCTTCCGCTTCACGGCGCTTTGCCGACTCTGCACAGCCTCGTTCAGGTCAAACAGAATACTCTGGACATCAAAGTGTGCAAAACCTTTCTGGCAGACCCATGGTTTGGGTGGAGGACCTACGTCATCAGACTTTCCATCCTCCGCGTCGGAACCCGCACGTGACGAATCACCTTCGGCTTTGACACTGCGTAGCTTGCGGAATATGGACTCTCCACCCGTCTCTGACTTTGAACGCCTCTTCATGTGTTTTTCTCTTTCTTTCAGGCGACTGGCGGGACTTCCACGAGGCGGACCAAGAGGTCCATCGGGCAAGTCGAGGGCAGTTTGTTTATGAGCTACTGTCAGCAATTCGCTTAACTTTTCAGGGGCAGGGCTGCGCTGGTCCGGAGCATCGGTCTGATAGCCTTTGAGCATGTCGAAGAAGCTTTCGCCGGACACTCCATGCTTGTCGATAGACGAGGTACTGCCATACTCTCGATGCATGGGCGTCCATCCTGAGAACGACCAGCCCTCACTACCATCTCCGTCTAGTTCGCTTATGGTGATGTCGCTGTTGCTGCGCTGACGTATACGCCGCATACCCTTCCGGGGCGACCCGAGATACCCATCGGGTGAGAGGAAGCGATTGTCTTTGCCTTTGCTCTGCATCTTGTTCTTCAGAGTGTTGTGAATGTTCCGCAGCATTGAGGAGTCCTGAGGGCTGATCAGGTGACCAAGCTTGCTTGACAAGTTGCTCTGGGCACTTCCTGTGGTGGTGGAAGGGGAATCCGTCTCCACTGTGATGTGCCACACCCCACCTCCATTTCCACCCCCTCCTCCACTTCCTCCGCTTCCTCCACTGCCGCCATCTTTCCTAGGGGGCCAGTCAGCGACCCGCGCTCGGACGCCCATTTTGGGAACCCCAGGTGTGCCAGTCAAGTGCGTGCTTTCACTGCGAGGGGGTGGCGCCCCTCCATTGGGCAGGCGCAGACGGCGAGTATAAAACTCATCTGTGGCGGGAACAGAGCCGCCCACAGAGCGTTCGGTCTGTGAACGCTTTAGACTGGTCATGGTACGGCTTAGTGGCGGAGCTCAGCACTGGAGCATGCCCGCAGTGTAGCTGAAATAACGAAGCTTGGGGAACATGGGCAGCCACTCAGCTGGAGAGGCCAGAGAATGGATGAAAGATAATTGCACAATGAATGTGAACTTTAAAGTGAACCTGAATCAGGCATGTGTGCTGACCATTAGGTGATCTGACCTTCCTCCTCTCATCCCTTTATGTCGATCTGAAACAGAGAAAAATTAGAACAGTATAAGAATAGGGTAATCATAGCTGATATCTAGATGGACAAAATGAAAAAATGCATCGAGAGGTAAACAGAAGGGCCATGGAGGGGACAACGCTCTTTAAGATCACAACTACACCATGGAAATTAAACAGAATGGCAATACCCACCCTCCACAACAAGTGTTTTCTCATGAGTGGTAAGTTGCATAGTAAAAAACATATTGCTTCCTTTGATTATCAAGGTAAGACTATTTTTAATTAAATTCCATCAACTTTATTATCCAGCTCCAGCAATAGTTTGGGGTGGCAGGCCTTTAAACTACAACATTGTTCGTATGCTTGGCTGTGCCAAAGGGCAGATTACACCACAAGAATAAATCGATGCAACCATCGCTGTGGAGATGCAAAACACTACACAACAACAGACACAAACCAAACTGTCTGACTAGATATCAGCATGATGTTATTGATGTTGCCGCAAAAACGTAAATAAGTAGAAGTGATCAGAAGCAATTCAACAGCTTCAAGTCAAGCATGTTATTTGCCTCAAATTACAATCATCGTAACATGAGATTAAATTACCGCAGGGAATTGCAGTAATATTAATCAAATGAGCTCCTGTCGATTAATACTCATCTTCTTAATTTTGAGATTTTAGACTTAATTGTTTAAAAGTTGACATTAAATGAAAATGTCGTTCCGTTTTTCTAAAATTACTATTAACTGCAAGCTTGCATTTATGAAGTCCCTTTCCTACACTTTTCTGATAACCAGTTACACGCAGATGTATATCACATCACATTAAGAAAAGATATGTCTCTACTTCCGTTTATGTGCGACTTTCAAGAGTGCATGCCAAAAATAAACAGTACTACTTATAATACTACTTATTTCAAAATAAAACGTAACATCATACGTAACATTATACGTAACATTATAAATGTTAATGATTATATTTCAACTGTGTATGACATACACAGCTTAAATTCTTAGAAAGAAGTTCTTAAAAATAAATACATTTAAATTCTTAAAAATAAATTTTTAATTCACTTAACATGTAATATTGAAAAAGTATTGCATTTGTTACAAATTACAAATTCTTTATACTGCCATTACCTGAAGATAATTACAGGCTTATTGGTATGGAGCATTTTAATAATGTCTTCAAACTAATTACGTTGGAGGAGGAAAAATATACTAGGGCTGAACGATTTGGGAAAAATGTCCCATTGCAATTATTAAGGTCAAAACTGCGATTGCGATACGATATATTAGTGGTTTGACTCAACTTGCTTGTTATCAAGGAAAATGCACACAGATTACTAATAATGCTGAAATCTGTATTTCTCAACTGAGATACAGTATACAATGCAATCCAGCAACAACAAATTAAAACTCAACTGTACAAAATTAAACAACAGTAACATCTTTACATTACTGAATTAAATTACATTAAATTAATTTTAAAATAAAATTTAAAAAAAAGTCAAAAGTACAGATAAATAAAACAAATACCCATTTTTATATTTTTATATGTTGTCCCAAAACATTTTAGCAGGATGTAACATACACTTGATATATTTCTTTTGGTATCTCTTGTCCAGTGTGTCAATCATTCCCTCAAATCCCTCTTTGCTAAAAGTGTGTTCACACCTGAGGTGACTTGGGCGAATATATCTCGCTATTCGCGTGTAGTTGGATGCTTGAACATGTTGAGTTTACACCAGTTTCACACTGCGCACAACAGCACGGCGTAAGCAGCGCATATTAATTTTGGCGCCCAAGTTAACGGATGAGAGCACACAGGGGCGGTGTAGCAGCGTGTAGCAGGTGCAGAGAAATTACATAAATCAAAGCGCATGGCACACAGTGTTTGGACAAGAACGCTGGAAAATACCACAGAAAGATGCTTTGTCTATAGCCTGCTGCAGTACAAGCTGCCAGTATGAAAGCACAATTGGCGCACACTGCTACTGCTCTGTATATGCGCCGCTTCTGCGTGCAGTTACACCGGCGTGTTTAACTCGCTGCTTAATTCGCGTGAATCACCCTGCAGCATGTCTAATTGCGTCTTTGCATTGACATAACATGTAAATCACTCGTGCTTAATGCTTCATTCGTGTCTGGTGTGAACGCAAGAATAGATGTCTTGTTACGTCCACGAATGCATTTGTTTATTTCATATAATCGCAACATTTGCTGTAATGTAATCGCATAGGCTGACATCGTGATTGCGATATGACTAATCGTGCAGCATTAAAATATACTAACCCGGACAACCCTTGACACACTTACAAACTGTGCTTTAGCCTTGTAAGATTACCAATGACTAAACCTAAAATGAAACCTGCATTCATGGTCTCACAGGTGAAATATGAACACAGTAGGTGGCTCTACATGCATATAAGGCCTCACCGCCTAAATTATAATGCACTACAGATGAACATTGTTCCCATATGACAGGAGAAGCTCTGAAATGTCAGTTTCCTTGGTTTCCTGGCAACCATCTGCCGAGTGTTGTGGTGCAGAGCGGCGCTGCTGCTGGGTTAACCTTAATGAGAGAGCTGAAGCCCAATGACTACACACACCTACATAATCTGCCACACGCACCACAGGAGAACAGCCCTGGGAGAAGAGCAATGCTTAACCACAACGTACACACTGCGTAAAAGATTCAGAGTATGAATGTACAGAGCTAAAAATATCAGATTAAAAAAACATAAGAGTAAAACAAACGACCTAATATTCTGCGTTTGATGACAGCATGTAACACAAGAGCAAGAGTAAGCATTATTATTTCAGCAAAATAAAGAAATCTATTCCCAAATACAGCAGGAAACAATTCATCGAGCTGAATCACTTGACATTTTGAGTTTATGAATCACTAGACTTAGACTCTACGTATGCGCTGATGAAAACATGAGATAATCTTCCTGCCGGTGAGTCCTGACCTCCCGATGGTTGGAAGGGGTGTGTGGAGCGCCGGGTGTGGCGACACACTAACCCCAACACACACTCACACACGCTGTAGATGCGGTCATGGGTATTTCCATTCTTTGAGAGAGTGCTTTTCCTCTCCTGTCTGCTCGCACTCAGAAATCATGCTGTAATAAATTTGGGAGGTTGCAGCACAGGTGCTTCTGCAAGGCCAAGAAGAACTCTGTGGCTTAGTCATACACAGCTGCCAAATTATAGCCCAAAGTATGACAGATGGGGGCAGCGCGGGCTGACAGATCCCATGTAAGCAGCTAATGAGACAGATACCTGTGACAAACTTCAAGAAGGAAACCGTGAGCACGGCAGGGATGACTAACACGGCAATGAGAACTTTAACTCAGAGAACAAATCAATGACAAAATGTGACCTTATAGTACAAGACTTCATATAAAGAACGGAATAGTAATAGAAACAGTGTAGCTTTTAGATATAACATAACAATTTTCCCTCATATAACAACATTCAAATATTTTGGGGTTGCAAGTTTTTTTTTTTTTAAAAGGCTTTGAAAGATTCATTGAAAAACAAATGCAGCAATACTGTGAAACATTACAATCTAGTTATTTATAACAATATTTTATTCCTCTGACCATTTTAAGCAGCCCTTGCTCCAGCCTTCAGTATCATGTGATCCTTCAGAAACGCGCCTTACAGATCGTCCGATCGCGTTCGGGACATCCCTATAATGTAACATTTACATTTACTTGATATTGTCTATTTACTAAATATTTAAAAAAAGAGACCAATTTATATAAAGTTTAATCTTACATTTCAGATATACACAGCTCCTACTCTTAGTAACCATTTAATGTTGTTTGTGTCACATTTCCAGTTCACCAAGTCATTATCTACCTTTAACCTGAAGCACTCTTAAGGGAATCCTATCAATCAAAGCCTAAACATCCCAGCTTTAACTACTTCACTAATTGCTTTGCACTTGACAAACTGAATCAGATGTGTTAGCTTTAGCTGGAAACAGGAGAAAAACATTACGTTGGGGTGAAAACAGCCGTTCAAATTAACCAAGTGTATGGTTGGACTGAATTAATGAACAATTAATAACATTCCTGAAAGATTCTGGTTCAGTCTGCACTAAAGTACACAGAGGAACATACCTTCATAAGTAAAGAAAACAGACATTAAAAAAATAAAAGTGTAAAAACAAAATTCACCATCTCTGTGACCTCTAGAATTAAGCAGAATGTTTTTTTCCCCGGCTTGTTTCACAAAATGAGCAACAGCGCTTTTCTTCACAAAGACACAGGCTGTGAGACTCAACTTTAATATAGTTTTAACGCTCACCTACTTCAATAGCATACACTTTGCAAAGCCTGCATTACCATGACTGATTCAGAAAGCAGTCAATGCTGAAATTAGGGGCAAAACATTTAGCCATATAAAAAGGAACAGATCATCTGACGTTCTCTTCATTACCTTCATTACTGTGTCTGGGAAGATCAAGTTTCTTCTAGACATGTTAGCATCGCTAATTTGTAAACATCATATGGCGATGCACTCATCAGCATTACAAAGTTGAGGAAGATTTTGGAGGAATTTTGATTTTAATAAATCTTTTTATTGGGAGTATGGAGAGCTCATGTTTTTTAAATTATTTTCCTCCCAAAAGATTTAGGAGGAACTGGTTTCTCTTAAGATGACCCCTTCAAAAAAATTGCATTGAAATATGCAAGACTTTGCAGTAAAAAAAATTGACTGCTGTAAGTCGTAAAGAAATGGCAGGATTTCCAACCACAAGGAAGGAATAAAGAAAGTCTGGAGGCTTGGAGGAAACATGGTACTGGGCTGAACTCACTTGAAATCTTTCTGCAAAACCAAGGAAGAAAAACAATAGTGTTGAACACAAGAACAATTCATATAATTGCAGCCTTTCAGACAAAAGGACAACCACTTTTAGGCAAACAACATCCTCCACACAAGCTCAGCAAAACTGCTCAGAAGTGGATATTTCCAGAAAGGACCTTTTTGGACCTTTGAAAAGAGCACATTCCTCATTCATTCATTCATTCATTCATTCAAGACCCAGCACAAAACCAGAACAACTGGAGGGCTTGATAAATTCTGTGACAAAAAAAAAAAGCATGGATGGCATCAGAGGTTTTATACAGATTTACTGTATAAAGCAGAATGTCACAAGATATCGCAAAACCTGGGTCAATAAATCACAATATTAAAAGTTGTTCACCCAAAAAAGGACCTTCTTCAGACCATCTTCCTTTGTGTTCTGCAGAACAAAGAAATTAATACAGATTTTCAACTACTCTAGGATGAGTAAATGATGACAGAATTTTCATTTTTGGGTGAACTATTACTTTAAATATGTAGTCTGCCTGTTCTGCGTGTCTCTATGTGAGTGAGGGTTTTGTAAATTCATTCTATTACCACCTTTCTGTTGACACATTTTTATTATTTTATAAAAATCCAGATAGAGAAAACCAGACACTTCAGGGATAAAGTTAAATAAAATAAAACAAATAAATAAATCTGGAATAAATAATCAAATAAACATCTGGAATGAATGAATGAATGTAAAAATTATTAAAAAGTTTATTTTAAAAAATTTCTAAAAAATTTGTTTAGAGATTATACCAAATAAATGAAACCATTCAAACTGAATCTAGGAAACGTAAAGCAGAAAATACAGGATTAAAGTGGGAAAAAAATATTTTATAGACTCTACAACTGGCTTCGTCCTCCACAGCCACAGTGTCTTCCCTACTGTAAAAAATGGCACATTCTCTCAGCCTGTCACACGCACCTCGCTTGGCTGGCTGATGACATGACCCATTTTTGAGTCACACCTTCAGGCCACGGAACGACAACACCTGTTGTGTGAGGACCAGTCGAGACGCTTGGCTCAGACCACCCCTCTGCAGCCTTACAGGAGGATGATTAAAGCTTCAGCATGTGACTCACCTCATTCCAGAGAATGGGCGAGAGCGGGACTGTCGGGAGGCAGACAGCATGTCTTCATCTCTACTCTGATAAATAACTCCCGCAGTATCAATAGCGACCCGAGTTTCCTACAGTCATGTCCTGTTATTTGAACTTTGTAGAGCTGGAGAGAATGTGAATGATGTGGTTTTTTGCGGTAACTCTCTCATTCCTTCCAAGTTCACTTCAGGTCAAAGGCTGGACGCCATGACAGTCTATGAAATGTGCTACAGACTAGAGACTATCTGCAATAACTTTTATACCGATGTACTGTGGCCCTTTTTTTAAAGAAACATAGTCTGACATCAATCGGAAAACTAACTGCAAAAACTAACTGCATTTCATTTGTGATATTTTAGATATCACCACATTATATGGAGAAAAAGGACAATTAATAAAATGCAATGCTACCCAAGGTTGTAAAAATGCACGGATGTCTGATGCACTGCAAATCACTTTGAATTAAGTATACACTACACATAATAATGTTACCATGTCATTTTAACATATTAACATTTCCAAAGTGCAGGGCAACATCCAAAAACAACCTTTTAACTCCACTTCAAACAGACTTCAAACACTTCAAAACCCCCTTTCCTTTACAATCACTCATCATTTTTCTCCAAATTCCACTATTTCAATGGCACCTCAAATTATGAATTAAGGAGGAATGTGCTTCTGTTTTGATGTGTACAGCTGGAAACAGAGTCAGATTTGCAAAAAGCAAGAGAAAGTGGAGAAAATATTCTGACTCTGTTTTTTTGTGAGTGACTACATCTTAAGGCTTCGATTTTGTGTGGGCAAAATAAGTCATGAGCAACAACATAATCCTGCATTAACACAACATTTAATGGCAGGAATACGAACGGAAAGACACAGGTTTGTGCTGCCTGGCGGTTGATGATAAAACCCCTCATTTTTCACCCATCAGCCATGGAAGACAGTGTTTACCCACTAAAGAGGAACCACTCGACTGACTGAGGTTGATGTGGTCTCCCACGCACCCACCACATTTTTCCTGGCCTTCCTTTTTCTTTTTTCTCACACTCTCCCTCCTCCCAGTCTGTCTGTCCATTTCTCTTTCTCAATACATTTTTGTTTCTCAATAAAGGAGAGACAAGAATGAGCGCATGATTCTCACTTGCTCTACTGGGCTAATGATACATTGTTACTACATCTAATCATCCATCAGAAAAAAAAAGACAAAAAACTAACTGTTCCCACATCTTATGACCTATGAATTTCCATGAAATTTCCAGACAGCACTGTATTAAGGCAGGAAAGAATGACGGAGAAAAAAAATAAATAAATCTTGGACCATTTTAAATACCAATATCAACCCAATTTAATACGGATCATAACTTAAAAGCATAGATATTTCCGATTAAATATCGGATCAGCTTTCCAGCACTGGAGAGAACTCAACGAGCGGAAGGCCTGCGATCGGATGCTGTTGATTTGGTCTGCCTACACTGTATGCCATAAAACAACCATTAAAAATCATTCGAAATTTGTGTCAGCACGGCAGCGGTTTTCTGTCAGAGATTTGTAGTGCCGCTCACGTCCAGTGTAGACAGCATTACTGATTATAATGACTTCTATAGTAGTCTATTTTTTCACAGACGGTGTAACATTGGTTCTGCTTTGTTTTATAGAACTAATCGTTGTCTGGGTAGTGTAGGCTATATATGTGTGGGGCGGAGCTATCAAATTAGGGGCGAGACCCTTTTGCGGTACACTCCGTGTTTGTTTTGGTGATTTCAAATATCAACATTGGCTTCCAGAAATCACTTACTCTGCCTTTAATAACATAAATTAAATAATTGAACAGTATTTGTAGTAGTAGACTATCAAATACATTATTCTAAATAATAAAAATTATTTCACAATTTCTAAAATTAACTTTTATTTCGACACGTTACAGTGGATACCTTCACATTTTTGTGTGTTTATGATATGACACTGGTTTTACTCAAATGAAATGGTAAAATGCACGTGAAGTGACTGATGGCAGTTGAGAGATGCTGTTTATGTATTCATGTACTCATCGAGATGATGCTGAAATTTCAGCACGTGTTACACAAGCTTCGGTGTGTGTAGTTAACAAAAAAAAAAAACCGCAAAATTTGCAAAATCATGCAAAATTTATATTTTATATATTGCAGTTTTGCCACGTAATATTTACAGATACTAGTCCATATAGTAAATAGTAGGCTACATTGCATTTTTAAACTTGATTATGCCTGTGTTTTCTGCATCGTGGAATTCATGGGACTTTACGTGTCAATAACCGGGTTCTTGGTACAACTGGTAATTGGGGAGAAAAAACCTGGCACCGTAACGTTTTCATTTTTTAATACTGACTTGGTATCAATGTACTGGGTCTTTTGACACTACCACTACTACTAATAATGAGGCTTTTTTATAATTATTATTATTTTATACACATATACATACACTTACATTTATAGCTACTATTATGAGTGGGCCAGTAGGAAACCAAATCCTTATTGCTGAACCCTGTGGTGTATAAAAGCAGCTTTAAAATAAATAATTATATTAGTATGATCTAATTATGCAAACAATTTTGCCATTTCTGCCCTTGAACTAAACGAACAAAAGAGAATGTTTCTTAAACAAATTTCTCTGATAAGGTAACATGTTGGTGCAATATGCTAACCCTGAAAAATATACATTTCATCACATTTTTGAACAAGCAGCATAAAACTTTCATTTAAATGCAGCAATTCATCAGAGGTGAGCAGCATTCATTTCCAAACGCACCACGGTGAGTCTGGACTAATCTCTGAGGCGGTGAAGCTGTGTCATTTCACCTGTGATGCAAGCATCAGAGATTAAAAAACCAGCAGATTTCCTCTCCTCAGTCTGTGTGATTGAGCCATCAGCGCATGAATCATCAGCCGGCAGAGACAGGAAGAATGAAAAGCAGAGCTCGCTGCTAATCTTTTTTAACAGCTGTGATCATACTTACAAACATTGCTACTTCACTGGTGATTCAGCCAAACACATGACAAGCTCACACTCCGCTGGGGATCTTGGGTAAAAATCAGTACCACCCAGTGATGGAGTTTACCTCTGAGGCATGTGTGAGAAAGCCTCAGTTATGTGCAAGACCAAAGAGAAAATCAATTAAAAATGGCTTGAAATTGTTCATGAAAGATGTATCTATCAATCCTCAGATACTATGACTATATTCCAAAGCCTTCCTAGTTAGTCATTCAATGGATTGTCATTAACTGATGCTCCATTATAGATTTGAATCATTATAAATAAACAAAGTGTGATAGAGGATTGTTTATTGTGTCCAATCACTGAGAGATGGGCATCTAATAGGCTCTTTCTATAAAAAGATTATTGAAATCTGACAAAACATGTGTCAAAAAGAGAGACACATTATGTTTTCTCGCACACATAACTAACAAGTATTCAATCTAAGGCACAGTATGAAGCATGACATTAAATAGGAAAGCTGTTCTATCCGCTCACATCAGGAAATTCACTGACATTTCCTAAATACGCATTTAAAGCACAGTTCTTTTTTTTTTTTAAAGCTAGCACTATCATCTATAAATAAACCAAGGTAAAATGCTCAGCAAGGTCATTTCAAAAGGCTTCATTCAACTAAACAAGGCCACATCCCGTGAAAATGAAAGAGAGGCATGTCGTCAGAGCACAGGACATCATGTTTGTGGTATCGATTTGCATGAACTTTCAGCTGGAGCTGCTCTCATGGTCTCCACTACAGCAAAAAGTAAGTTGGATATATATAATACTCAACCTCTTTCAGTACAGCTGCAGATATTGTTTGTAGGTGATCGAAAGCCAGGAAGGGGGAAGGACTGTCATTTAATATGACATGATCCCTTATCTCTGTACTTCACAAAGTTTAGTCAAAACAAATGTGGTGTAGATGGTTTGCAAGCTTTAATTAGCTATTTATCTGATATATGAAAAAGTAAACAATAAAAGTTAGGGATGTTCATTTTAACCGTTTAACCGTTAACTGACCGATATGAATTTTGACCGATTAATACAATCAGTTAAACGGTTGAAAAGGTCATTGTATTTATTTATTTCATAGTCTTATAGTCTATATAAAATTGTGTTGACAAAAAATAAATTGCATTTTATTGGCCACATTCAGCAGCAGAATACAGTTGTTGAGTACAGGGAGTGACAACCGCGTTCTGAAACGGAACTCACCTGTGAATGTTCAGGACTAACAACTTTGTTGGCGGAACACACGCACTGTGTGAACGGAACAGGAACCCGCGCTCTGCTGCACAAACGCGCTTCTAGCGGGTGTTACGTGTTTTTATGTGTGTTTTGGGTAACTTACAGTGATTAGAAAAAATAGCTGCGTGTCATCTGAAAGTTTTATAAGATGTCGTCAGTTTTGTGTTCTGTCGCGCGATTCAAATGCTCCGCTCTCCGTGCAAAGCTGCTGTCGTTTAATGAAGGTTTGATGAAAGAACTCGCGCCTCGATTGGACTCCTGTCATGTCAGAAAGTGACTTTTATGGACGTCGCAAAAGAGCTGCAGACGTATATGAATAGATAGGAGCACGTAAATCTTGGTCTTCGGTTGTATGCTACTTTTTGCGCATGTACAATGAATCCGCAAAAAAACTATTTTTATAGCTTATCCTTTCTAATTGAATGAAATTCAATTAGATAATCGGTGAACAAGCGTCAGTTGTCGGTTATGAGGAATAACCGAAATGAGCATCCCTACATATAGATCATATACACCAAATAGTATTTATTTTGACATAAAAAGAAAAGAAAATGCTGTAATACTAGGTACATTTTGGAATATTTAAAGGGTTAGTTCACCCAAAAATGAAAATTCTGTCATTAATTACTCACCCTTGTGTCGTTCCAAACCCATAAGACCTTTGTTCATCTTCAGAACACAAATTAAGATATTTTTGATGATATCAGAGAACCATCTGACCCTCCATAGACAGCAACACAACTGGAATGATCCCAGATCCAGAAACGTGGTAAAAAAGTCCTTGTTACATTAGTCTCGCATAGCCAGACCTTCAGACTGACGGCTGAAGGTCTGGAATTCATAGCCGCTTTCTTTGATCAAAGCCCGCCCATAATGCCGTTTGACCGTCATTTCAAGCAACCAATTATAGTTCGTTTCGTTCAGCGTCACGTTTCGGGTCGTGAAAATTTCCCCACAACAACAGAACGCCGTGCAACAAGTCATTCAGCATAGAAGATCCCGATGAGATGCTCGCGGTAAACATGTTTGAAGCATATCTCTCCACTTTTTAACACCCACAAGCAATTCTGGAGAACCGAACACAATACTGAATCGGCCAGCTGCGATGTCAGCGTCTGTTGTTTCATGTTTGCCAGCAAACGCAGATGATATTCCCTTCTCAGTTAGGTACTTCACTTGATCTTCCATAATAGATAGGAGGAGACACACAACTAGGAAAATTGGATCGCATACTTTTACGTTTAACTGATCTTAATAAATGCTTATTGTCACTCATGTAAACGTGACAGGTTTTTTTTTCCCGCAATCACATTTCTGCGCTTTGTCTCCCGGCGGACCGAAAATAAACGCGACACTCGCGTCCCCCGGAAATCCGGTAAAATTCAACCAATCATTTGATGACTTCGACACTGCTGAAGCGTTTCTAGTTAAGTGTACCATATGCATCAGACGTTTAGCCAATGTTCCGTGGGCGTGAGACTACTTCAGTTTTGCAAAGATAGGAGAATATTTTTTTGCGCACAGAAAACTAAAATAACATCATATACTCAATCATTCATCTCCTATGACTTATATCTTCTGCCATTTTAGAGAATAATACTGCTTAAGTGTACACCATAGATTACGGACATGCGCTTGCTTTTACCTGGATGCAAACAAGGTTGATTAGATCAAATACGTTACAGCTTGCATATACATGGGTTCGGCATGGCGGAAGGCGCAAGTCACAGGAAAAAAGTGAATTGTTATTTTTGTTTATTTGAGCAAAAAAGTATTCTCGTATCTTGGCAAAAGTGAGGTTAATCCACTGATATCTCATGGACTGTTTGACCGATGTTTTGCTACGTTTCTGTATCTGGGATTATTTCAGTTGTATTGCCGTCTATGGAGGGTCAGATGGTTCTCTGATATCATCAAACATATCTTAATTTGTGTTCTGAAGATGAACGACGGTCTTATGGGTTTGGAACGACATGAGGGTGAGTGATTAATGACAGAATTTTCATTTTTGGGTGAACTAGCCCTTTAAGGTGTTACAGCTTAACCTGTGTGCTGGAGTTTGGAATTTGTCATTTACTCAAAAAAAAAATCCATATGATAATTTATTATCATAATTTCACCATTCAAAATAAGTTATAAAAAATGTAATCTAATTTATTAAAAGTAGGTCTCTTTCTCACAAAGGCTGCATTTATTTGATCAAATACAGTAAAACTCAATAATGTGAAATATATTATTACAATGAAGAGTTTAGTATTGAATTGACTTTAAAATGCAATTTATTCCTTTGAAGACAAGGCGGAATTTTAAAAGTGTCTCCTCCTAACATGTTCTTCTGTGTTTTTGCTGTCGCTGATATAATCTCTGAAATCTAGTTGTGAAGTAGAGAACTGGATGATGTAGTTGGAAGGGTGCGAGGGCTTGGAAGTAATTTTGTCTCCTCTCGTTTTGGGTAGGTCATATGCTGGGGGGTTACAAAAGCTTTGCTGTTTCTTCCTCCTTGGGCAGCGGTTGACCAGAAAATGATGGATGGGGAATTGTAGACGTGACCTCCTAGATAGGTTTTGCAAACAGATTGGGTTCTAATTAATCTGAGTGCTACTGGGAAGTGCGTTACGGCTTTAAGCGTGGCTCCATAGGCTGTTTAACCTGTTTGCCTTGTCGTGAGATAGACTTGGTAATATGGTTTTATCCTGTAGGGCTCCTGCTGATATTACCCACAGCACTGCTGTCCCCAATGTCAAGCTTCCTTGAACGGTTAAATAAAACAGCGATTCCTCTCTCTTCCTCCCTCCCTCCCTCTCTTGCTCTCTCATCTCGTGTGCATGTGAGTAAGCAACCTCCTGCCAGTGATTGATAATGCCCCTCATTATTTGTGCCATTTCATCTTTGGCTTCCTGGGGAAAGCCTCATGCAGAGACTGTCTGTATGCTTGGAGCACCTGCTAATGACTCTGAAAACAGCCCACTCTCCACGCACATACACATGCAGCACAAATTCAAAGCAGAGGCAGGAAGTTCAGCACTGGCCACGCGCTTTTACCAGCTGGTGCAAACGATCGCCTTTTCAAATCGGTTGAGACCGCTTTTTAACCCAACAAGAGTCAAGGGCTGTTCGGAATTGCATGCTCGTGTCCTTGCATGCTAACTACTCTAACTACTTTCTGTGTGATGAAATAGAAGTAGTTAGTGTGCAACTTTGTTAGTATACAATTTTTTAAACTAGGAATGGACGATATGGCAAAAATACTATATCATTTTATATATATATATATATATATAATTTTTTTTATTTTTTTTATTTATTTTTTATTTTTTGCAAGTTGTCTGAGTAGTAGAGCCAAACCAATCTTTTTTCTATTTTAAAAGACAACGCCTTATGTAAAATTAAACATGTAAAATAAAAACAGAATGGCAGACATTGGGCGAAGATCATTTAATTTTATTTCATGTATAGGGTCTATAAAAATGCCTTCTGTTTTACTTTTAACTTTTAAAGAATATTCAACAGCATTCCGTATCCAAATACAGTATTAAGCTTGTTTTTTTTTTCCTTAACATGCCAGAATGCCTTACCTGTTTTGAGGCCTACAGGAAGCAGCACAGGAAGTGAGGTCGGGGCTGCTGGATGCCTTTGGGAAGTGTATAAATGACAGGAACAAAGACAAGCTAGAGATAAGGTGACAGGAAATGGCGGGATTTAAAAGCGCACTGCACCCCCCATTGCTTTTTTTTTTTTTTTTTTTTGTCCCCTTTCCCTGCCTCATTTATTCTTTGCAGAAGGACAGCAGCATTAGGCCGACGTGTGAAAAGTCTTCCCTAACAAAGGGATTTGACGAATAAATGCAATATTACGGTATTGATTCACCCGGGCTGGATGTAATCTCAAAGAACGCCGGAACAATGAGCTTAAATCGTGTGAGCATTAGCTGTTATGAAACTGCAAGCGAGCCTGTGCTGATCATGTTTTTCTCTCTGACTGCAAAAATGACTCCTGCGTTTGAATCATAAAAGAGAAATCCAACAGCACAGAGAAGCATAAAATCTGCTAAGAGCCATGTATGATGACTGCTTTGTAATATTCTTTCATATTCTTTCTAATTTGCCTTATAAAATCCTTTTCAGCTCAGCGGTAGGCCAGCCTGGGTAAAAACAGAGTGTGTATTAGACAGTCTTCTCCGATTAGAGGAATAATTCACCCAAAAATGAAAGTTCTGTTGTTATATTTATTCACCCTCATGCCTTTCCAAACAAAAGGAGACTTGAAGCTACATGAGGGTAAGTAAGTAACATCATTTTACATTTTTAGAAATTTCCAACATCCACTTAGCTGTACATTGTTCATCTTTATGGTGCATTACTTTACTAGTGTCGGGCTGTGATATCATTGGGAGCACAACAATATTTCCGCAAAAACAGCTGAAGCGATATGTGAGCACAGCGCAGTCAGATATAGACAAGCCAGCAGTGGTCTTATCAGCCCGGCCATCCATCCTGTCCGGTGCTTTTGGGCTGTCATTGCTGTTTGAATACAAACTCATCTTTTGATATCACAGAGATATGGCAGAACATTTCCGCAGAGACATACTGCGGGGTCAGCACTTTATTTTTTGTGCTGTAACTTTATAAATCTTATTGGGCTATGTGTTAAACCCACTAAGTGATGGAAATAACTGCCAAGTAAATCTCTCTGGCCTTCAAAGAGCCGCATTTGATGTCAGAGACTGCTTTATGGAGCAGTAATGAGGGATGTGAACATGCAGAAGCTGTTTTTAGAGGCTAAAATCAGCACTGCTGCAATGGATAGTTCACCACAAATGAAAATGGTCATTATTTACATACCTTTATGCTTTTTATTTCTATACACAAACACAAAAGCAGGAAAGTTTGACATGACAACACAAAAAAACAGGCATCAAGCATGAAATATGGTATTGATCATTTTCATCCCAACTTCAAAAAATAGCATATGTGTATGCATGTGATATGACACATTATGTTCACTATGTGTTTTTGATTTCTGCCCTCATGAATGAATCAGTCTCCTGAAACACATTTTTGGAAGAATCAGTGGATCTATTTTGCTCCTTTTGTGTGCCATGAAAGAAATAAGTCCTGCTGGTCTGATAACATAAAGATAAGCCAATAGCAGTATTTCATTTTTGGGTGAACTTGGATAATGAACGCCGACATCTATAGTACCTACCCTGCCCTGATCCAATCACTTGCGGTAAGCTTTTGATTTGCAGGATATGTTATGCACTTGCAATGCTAGCTAATTGTATAGAGCCGTTTTCAGCCTGATTGGCCTTTTTGTGTTAAGTAGGTCAAAATCTCATAGACTTTGAAGGAGGGGTGCCAGTCACCTGCCATATTTTTTCAGTTCCACATTGTAAGCTTTAAAGAGTTAATACTTACTTATAAATAGTAATTTAATAAATAGTTATTAAAATGAAATACATTTATGACAGCGTGTCCAGTAATAAGCCGACAAGATGCGATTTAGCATGACAAAACCCTTCAACTGCAGTTAAAGCTTTACAGCCAAGCGAGCCGAAGCGATGTCCTCTATGATGTAGTGTATGGCCAAAAGTATGTGAACCCACTGTATAACAGGTTTGGTATTCCAGTCCTTTCTTTGAGGGTGATTAGATATTGTGGAAGAACTTGACTGGCCCAGGCCTGTACATCACTGAACACCTTTGAAATGAATTGGATCGCAGATGTCAAGCCAGACTCTGTCCCCCACCATCATTGGCTGACCTCACTGATGCTCTTCAGCCTGAACGAGAGCAAATCCCTGCTTCTGTGTTCCAACATCTAGTTGAAGGCCTTCCCAGAAGAATCAACGCTGTTATAGCAGCAAACGGAGGGATTAAAGCTTTTTTGCCATGCTTTTGAAATTAAACGTTCAAAGACACAAGAGTGTCAGTAAGGTCAGGCACTGATGTTTGAATCTGCTTTGCTGTTCCAGTTTATCCCAAAAGTATTCAATACGAAGAGGTTCAGGTCTGGGCTTTGTGGGGGTTTTTTGTGTGCTTTTTTTTGTCTGGGCTTGCTGAATTTTATTTTTAGTAGTTAGTAGTAGCTTGACTGTAGTTGACCCAGTTTAAATTATGAGTAGCTTAGAAAGCTTCCCCAACAATTTACATTATTGTGGTCTATTATGAACAATATTAAAAGTTTTGCTTTAAAGCAACTTTGCACACTTGCCCTGTACATTTTTTTTTTTTTAGCTGTCTTTCTTCAGTTTTTATATTTTAAATAGAGCACTGCATAGTCCCCACCATTTTTCTTTCATGTGTACAAAGCTGCAGAGAAAACTGTGATGAATAATTTTCGTGAGAAGCACTGGCATATCTATTATAAACAGAAAACCCGAAAGACCCTGGAGCATGACTTCATTCACCTGGGAAAAAGACCAAGGCAGCACTCTTATGCAGAGCTGCTGTTTTACAAAATCCCATTTATTGCTGTATTAGTCAGTCCTTTTCTGTCACTTTATAGGCTTACAGAAAATGGCCTTAATATTCCCATTTTCACAGTGATCGAGTGATTCGTCCTGCCGTGAAAAAAAGAAGTCAAGACTAATTCTTTCTATTTAGGCCTGATTAAATTAACTAGTTGAGCTGAAGGTTCTAACTGGCTGCCGTTGGGCTGACCGTGCTGTAAAATACGAGCGATTCGATGCATGACTCTGATTTGGTAATGTATGCAGTGCATTACTCATCTTCTCATTGATAATGCACTAATGCAGTAAAATGTGGTCTTTAGCCTAAGCATGTTGAGGACCCCAATCATCACTCCTAGAAAGTGAAGCCTTTTAAAGGAAGTGCAGACTCAGCGAGCGTGACTAAATGCCTTTAAAAAGATTACAGTACAGTCAGTGGATGAGAATGAATCAGTGTAAGATGCCAGGGTCAGTCGTGCTACTCATAGAGTTACTGGAACTAAGGATGCACAACATCTTGGGCTTTTTTCATTTTGATTGTGTCTGTTGCATATGCGTTTTGAGTGAAATTAGTGTACGAGTCCAGAAAATCCCTAATACTGGACATGTTTAGCTTCTAATAGTCACAGATCACGGATATTTAAGAGAAAATTGTCTTTTACCCTCATTTCAGTTCAAACCGGTATAACTTACACAAAGAATAAATAGTGATGAAGTGTTTTGGATGAATGAACTGACGATTTTACATTCATATGTTAGTTAATAAAATAAGGACGAGTAAATGTTGGCAGATTGTCTATTTTTGGGTGAACTCTAGCTTTCAAACAAAGCCATTGGAACCAGTAAATCATTCACATTTTACATAGTAAGTGTAATCTGTTTTGATGTACAAATTAGTTTTTGATGACATCAGGGGAAAGAAATGATAATCCACAGCTAAGCTTTCTGGAATTCATTATCTTAATGCAGTCTGATATTTACCACTGTTCAGCAAATGACATCCGGATATAACTCCACAAAACAAAGAAATAAACTTGCCCTCAAGGAGAAAATATGTTACAAGATATGTCCAGCCATGTAAAACTGCTGAACACATCGTAAAATGCTTACTTATGTAGATCAAGACTACGTCAATTAGTTAAGGCCTGGGACTGATGTTCTGAGCTCGTTTTATTGGACATAGTTCTCTTTAGAGCAGCTCTTTAAATGGCAATTTACATGTGACCCATATTGCTGGCAGTGCTGTACCAAAATGGCCCATTTGGATAGAAATTAATGAGAAGAGAAATGCAATAGCCATAGATTATCTGTCAGATGCTGGTAGCCAATCCATCATCCTGTTACATGAAATTTGAGTGCGTTGTTGAAATCTGAAGGTTGGCTTTAGGGGGGAAAATATCATATTCCTGGTCACTTTATTAGAGCAGTTGGAGCATGTGGTGAACATGAGTCGGGTACGCTTTAGCCCCTGCCAGGCTTGACTGCTCACATTGCAACATGTTTCATTAGAGCTGACGTTTACGCCAAATGGATGTACCTTGAACTTTCAGACTCCAGTGCCATGATAAATTGTTACCTTTTTCTTTGCTAGGGAAAGGGAGAACCACCTGAAATGGGCTAACTCGGTTCCTTCAAACATGAATAACTTCACCGGCTACATATCCGCGTGGCTAAGTGTCATTTCAGCTGGAATTGAACATGGTGGTAAAATGGGTATTTCTGTTCAATCGACTGCACTCCGCCAGGGCGTTTTGCTACATACGGAGCACACAAAAATCAATAGAAATTCAATTGGCATTAGATAGAGACTTGTGGCTGTGTATCTCCCCTTTAAAATGGCAAAGTCCAACATTTGCTGCATGGGCGGGCTTTAACCCCTGTCGCTGAATAAAAGAGAGAACTGCTGAGGAGAAAAGACAATTTGGATTATCACCAGAGAGTACATTTGAGAAAAGTTTCTGAATTCTTGTGGATAAAGAAACATTGATTTCTTATTGATTCTTAGTTTAGGCCAGCACTTTGTCCTTTGCCGGTGTTTTAGGTCTTTTTCTCCTTCTCCTGCTAATTGTATATGAAAGAAGATTGATGTTCAGTGATGTCTGTAATGTCTTCCAGTGGGTTTTTAACCATGGTATTGAGGTGCGTTATGTGTTTTGAGGTGCACAGTTTTTAACTGTGGTTATCATTATTGAAAGGTTTTTGCTACTATAGAAGACCAATGGTAGACCATTTCTAAGAGACAAAATCATTTATGTGTTAATTGATATTAATTAGTTTTTAAATGAGTATTAATGTATTATTAATATTGCTGCCTACACTTCAAACTGTATCACTCAACAATATCACTCATTAGAAAATATTTATTTATTTATTTTAAATATATATTTTTAATACTAATAATTCTACAACTTTCACTTAGGATCAAAAATTTTTTTTTTAGTATTATCATGAAATTCGACAAAATATTAACTAATAAGAAAACAATCTTGTTATGATAATTTTCTGCTCATATCACCCAGCCCTACAGTATTTGAAAGTGATTTATGTCCGGACTGTGCTTTATACAGTACATCACTACAACTTTTGACAGTGGACAACATTTTGCAGAAATGTTTCTATGGTGAATTCTTTACAGTATGGATTGTGTTAAACTGACTTATAGTTTTGTTTTGTTTCAACTCAATATTTTCATTTTGAAAGAACATAAATGAATTTAATTGTGTAATTAGGAAGTGGATTTCCCCTTCCCATCATGC
>JAUMHQ010000083.1:11847983-11858573 GCA_032361165.1 Enteromius paludinosus
CTAAAGCGGTACTAAACTGCATTGGAAACGCAAACCGAGCCGAACTGAGCCGTGCCGTACCGTAACGAGCCGTGTCGTACCATGCAGTGGAAAAGCAGCATTATTTCACATTCAAATTGTACATTAAAGTGGATTTAGACATCCTTCCCAAATTCTGACACCTTTTGAATTTCCATGACTTTTTTAGATGCTTGTGAATGATGGATGAATAAAAAAAATCCAATCATTTTGTTTTCGCAGGCAACAACGGTGTACTGGTTCCAACGCCATGGACACCATTTACAGAACACTTTTTAGAGTGCCAGCATTGAAGGAGAGAAGAAAATATATTGATTTATTTACTGTATATTGCACTGCTTCCACACAGATCTAAAATAGCAATTTGCAATATGCAATTCCTTTCCCAGTTGTTTGCCTTCAAAGACTGAACTGACAGTTTTTGCAACTCCTGTGTGTTTTTAACATAAACTTGTGTGCGAGAGCCCGACCAATTTATCGGCCGATATCAGGCATTTTCAAAATTATCGGTATCGGCATTTATAATGACCGATAAATGAATATTTCATAAAAAAATAATAAAAACAGTCGAAACGCCCAATAATCACGTCATGAGTATGGCGTTGCATACTTCATCCACAAGAGGGCACTCTACTACATCATCCCTATTGACCGTACTCGTGCATAATCTGCCACACAGCCTACTACCTTCTTATTGTCTGCCTGCCCTCTGAATACATTGGGAAAAAACCCAGTCTCGAAAGACAACACAGAGGCTGTAATACCAAAAGAAACACTTTGGGCACAACAACAAAAACAAGCTTCAACCAACCAATCGGCAAGGAGAGGTGGTGTTTAATGCGCGTTAATGCCAATTGGTTGGCCGAAGTTTGTTTGCACGCATTAACCCCACCTCTTCTTGGCAATTGGTTGGCCAAAGTTTGTTTTTGATTTTGTGTATGTCCTGCACCCCTATGTTTTGCAAGATCGCAAAGAACACCTATAAGCTTTGTGCTGTGGCGTTTGCACATAGGGTAACTCCATGGAGGAGATACTTCAAGTCCCTCCCATTCACATCTTTCTCCATGATGGTAACAGTTACACTTGAACATAAACACACATAACATCACTGTTTTTTATATTCTACTGCAAATATGTATTGGTGTTGTATTGTTGTTTATAAAGGATTAAACATTATTAATAAAAAAACACACAAACACACTGTTCCTAAAGCCATGATAAGCGGTATGTGTTGAGAATGATCAATCACAAGAGCGGAGAGATATGACATTTCATCCCCGCCTCTAAAGTCTCAAAACTGACGTGCGAGGCGAGCCGGGATTGAGAAGATGAAAGAGCGCTGAAGGTATTTTGCACGCGCTTAGTATTGTGTGCTCTCACGGTGCAGAAAATGCTCCCTCACGCGAATGGTTTTCCGTGCGCATATTATTTTTGTGTGCGCTAGATTTGAAACTAGGCTATTTAAACGCCATAGTCACAGGTAGGCTATTAAAGATAAGCATAACTTCACTCGCCTATCCCGGCGTTTTCCACCCTCAAAAACAGACACTTTTGAAAACGTTGCAGACCCTGTTGTAGTTTGAAAACTCCGGGGAAGGTTTACCTTATATCGCTTTGATTTGGTTGTTGTGGTTTTTGTTCAAAAGTTTGTTCAACTTTCATATCTTAAGTTTCTATTTTTATACATTTTATTCATCAGAACTTTAATATATTTTGATGTTCCTCTGTTCTGGTGTGACAATAAAAGAAACTTTTCTTGCATTATCATAGTATGTTAGTTAAATTCATAAATAACTACAAATAACTAATGTTAGGGAACTCTGTTAATGTTTTGTTTGACGTTTCTGAAAAGTAAAAAATAAATAAAAAATAACAACAAATATTTGTATCGGTATCGGCCTTCAAAATCCTTTATCGGTCGGGCTCTATTGTGTGAATTTAAGATCAATAAAACATGAGTTTAGCTACTCACATGCTGTGTGTCAGCCACTTACTGTGTGTGCGCTTCAGATGTGATTTAACCTAACATCATAATATAGTATAATATAATGTAATGTGATATAATTTAATACATATATAGTTAAATATAAATTACATTATATATAAAACTTTTTAAAACCTTTTTAAGGGTGTAAGGTCACCGGATGTTGAAGCAATCTTAACACTAATAATTAAATACAAAAAATGTAAATAAAAAAAAGATTTAAAACATAAAAAGGTTTGACCCAAAGGGCAAAAACAGAGTTTGTAGAAGTTAATATCAGGAATGAAACCTAAAGACAAGTCCACCATGACTAGAAAGAGGTCAGTGTGTGGGACCTAAAATATATCTGCAGAGCTGCTCCTCATATTGGAGACAGATTACCCTGAGAAAGGCCTGTCTGCATTCCTCCAGAGCAGGGCGAGCAGTGACGGGTGGGAAGAGGAAGAACCCTGTTAAAACCATAACAGCGGTCGAGCCAAAACCACACTATCCTACAGCTGCTTTCACAGCATCTCAGCCAAGCCCTTCTCCAAAAAAAAGTCAAATTCCTTCAGTCTGGGATTTATTTATTTCAGCCTTTGGATGGCGTTCATGTACCAAGGGGCTTTGTGTTTTTTGGCCCCTGATGTTATATTTGTTTTCCTGAGTATTTTATCAGGTTTTCAAGCTCCTCTCGATGGTGGGGATTGAACAAACCTGTTTTTTTGAGTATGTCAGATTAAATCTGAAAATCATTACACAGAAAGCAACTTGAAAAGTGTGCATGAGGATCCAATATTATTTGGCGGACCACCAGTTGGTTTCTGGTTTCCACTCCAAATTCCATATGCCACGCTGCACCACTGGATCATACAGATACTGCAATGAACAGGAATGTCAAATGCACCAGGAATTCACTTTAATTACTTCACTTCAAAAAAAGACAAGGTCACTTCTGTAAAACCAAGAACCAACTCAAATTATCACCTTCGCGTTGTCAGACTGAATTGGATGCTCATGTATTGGTTATGGTTACATTGGGTCTTAAGTGATTTGGGTAAGTAAAAGCTGTTATTTATATAAAAATATGAAATGCATATACATATTGCAATGTAATGCTGACTAACAGTCATGCCTCTGATTAATGCCCTGATGGCAATATCAATTTTTAATCAACAACAATAATAAAAACATTAAAAAACACTCACTGCTCTTAACTTATTTGTTTTGTTTTTATTACTAAAGGTTTACTTGAATAATTACATGAAGCATTGAAAGGAAGCATTGAAACCTAGCAAAAAGGTTTAATTTGTTACCATTTACTATATTGAGCATCATTAACTAACAAGTGACAACATTACAGCATTTCTAAATATAATTAATGTATTCCTAAATGAAATTAATTTTGACTAAGGTTCATCTACATACTACTGTGCGCTGTGAATTAATGATCATTTATAATTAACTAATGTAAATTGTAATGCGCTCAAAACTGTATACATTAACCAACATTAATAAATGTTGTCAAAGAATTGTGCACCGTTGTAAGGCCCATTTATTACCATGTATATTTACTCATTTGTTATTTCCTTTACATTGAAAATAAAGGAACTGGTTCAAAATCGTATTTACACTTGCTGTACTGTCATTAGCAATGTGAAGCATGAAATTACCCTGAATATTAAAACTTAGCCTTGTGGGCAGTGCGCCGACTTTCAATGCCATTGCGCTTCAGGCGTTGTGAGATCGAGTCTCGGCTCGCCGGCCTTTCCCGATCCCATCCCCCCTATCTCTCTACCACTTCACTTCTTGTCAGTTCTGATCTATCCTGTCTTATAAAAGGTAAAAATGCCAAAAAATAATTATCTTAAAAGAAACTACAATATACTCTAACACACTATACTGCTCCACACTAAAATAAAGGCTCTAAAAGAATTTCACAGTAATGTTACAACAGAACAATTTTAAAACTTCTATTGAAGAACCATTCCATTTCAAGAACCAAAAACAAAAAAAAGAACAATTTCCCCAAAGAACCTTTCTGTTAAAGTTCTTTTTTTTTCCAACTCAACACAATGGCTGTCAAGAATAACATGTGCATCCCCCAAAGCACAGGACACCACTCACACTCTCTTCCTCTGAGTCTACATGCATCAACAACTAAGCATAATGAAGAAAAACGACATAAAAAAAAAGGTCACAACATTAGCCTGAAACCAGCAGGTGCTCCATTACCATGTGCATCTTCGTCAAGTAACTGAGCTGAAGTTACCCGCGATTAGCTCGCCCATCCTGAATTAAACCAAACACAGTAATGCTAGATTCGAGCTTGGTGCAGTAAAATGGCACAGCGTGGTTTAATACCGCACACTATGAACACCCTCAAACTCCACGTGAAGTTACTTTTGAGTGCATTCTGAAAAAATCCGGATCTGAGAAAAACATTTCCCACATTAAAATAAATGGGATGGAGCCAGCTTCTTCGGCAGCGGCAGAATTCCAAACGTTACTGGAATGTTGAACCCCCAACCACATTACAAGTCATAAAAAAGATAAACTCTCCATGCTCTTCTGTGAGGTCTAAATGTCTGCCAAGTGACAGTGAACACCAGCGCTCAATAACGCAGGATATTCGGTGCCCAGACAGTTCATCTGTCTTTGTTCTGTTCTTCAAGTAATATCAGTGATCAGGCTCAGAAAAGAACCAGAGAAGCATTACACATTCAACAGTTCCTGAAGTTTACTATATAATGAATCAGACTGAGCAATAATATGCAAGTTGATTCAAAGCACCAATACAAGACAATACCAAACAAAACGGGGTGTTATGCCCTCACACCTTCCTGCAGGACACACAAAAGCCCAAAACCCTGGAAGTAATTATCACCTTTTTATACCTCTTACATAAGCATCCCAAGAAATTATTTGAAGTTGTAAAATGCCAGAAGGTGGAAAGAAATCAAGTTCCCAGCGTGAAATCAACACCTTTTTATTGCATGTTTTAAAAAAAGATTAATTCAGTGCGCCAAATATATTTACTGTAATACCCATGCTTGACTCTAGTGAAATCTCTTACCTACAGTGAAGAAAATAAAATTCAACTGAGGATCTGTGGTTGGAGCAAAGATATGGGACCTCTGTATACTTAACATCTCTCATAGTGTCCTGCCTGGGGAAGCTAAAATGCCAAGGTAATTAGCGCAGAGCTAATGATGAGCAGCTCTTTTCTCTTCCATACTACTTTCATCTGCTCGCCCCACTGAGATATTTGGGTTGTGACTTTTTTCTATTGTTCGGTCCAAAACAGTTGGAGTCCACCTTCCAACATTTTGGCGGCCCCTTATTTCACGTTGTATAATGTGGTTCCAAAACTATTTGCAAATTAGGCTACATTTGAAATGAAATTCTCAAGGAGGAGGAATGTGAAATAGCATTTTCTAGCAAAATGTACTTTGTTATATTTATAATTTTCAAAAAATTATATTTTTGTCGCTTTGCTTTTACTATCAAAATGTAACACAGAATGCCACTTATGTCTGTTTAGGAAAGCTGCAAAAGAAAAACAAATTTACTATAAAAGGCATATTACGATTCAAAAAGTTAGCTTGGGTTGCTTTTTTATTACAAATGCAAATTGTACAGGAGTAGAATTTTCACTCTGCAGGTATACTACTCCTACCACTTTCAACATCTTTATCATATAATATTATGCTATTCCAAATTCTGTGCCAGTGTGTTGTGCCTAGTTAAGACGATGTGTTTAATGTACATGTCTGCTTACATTAATTTGTTTATTTTCATGATCTAATTGTTGTTGCAGTATAGCTATGAGGTCATGCAAAACGATATTGAAAATAATTGTAATTATTATTTTTTTAATCTGATTAACACGGAAAAAGTCCTTTTATTGCATGTTGCAGCATAGTAATTAGGACACAGACTCAACTGTGTTCCCAACCATCAGACATTCACCTTTAAAAGCAATGACTACATTTATTGGTTTCATCTGCATCACAAGTAATTTAAAATAATTGAAAATTATTATATTCAGTGGCTCCTACTTTTCTTAGTGATATGTAATACCAGTTCATCAGGAAGTGGATTTTAAAAAAAAAAGTGCATAAATGTTTTCCACGATAATCCAAATTTTGTGTATAAGCTAATTACCCAACTTTGAATGGAAACCTGGCTAAGACACTCCTAAAGACGTTCCAAACCTGTACAACATTCTTGAGGCTCCATGTTCAGTTTTGGTAGAACTATCCCTGTAACTTAGCAGTGGACGCCACCACCAACAGACATTTGAAAAATACTTTGAGGTGAAGAAATTGATGTGTCTATCATGTTTGAAGGTGAGGCTTATAAGACGAACAGACATTCATCTGTTTTATCACTGCATGCCTGGGAACTGACTGCGTGTTAAGGGGGAAGCTGTTATATCTGGAAGAGAAGTGAATGCGAGAGACTCAGCCAGTAAAAAATAAATCAGCTCAGCCACAAAACAAAGTGGACTGCAGATGCATGAGCAGCGGACTTCCAACTCCCACTGCGGCCTCCAGCTCCCCAGGGAGTTGGAGTCATTCCCTATACGAAAGATTCACACAAAGTCAAGTTTTAACTGTTCTTATTGCAGGTAAATTCCCATAAATGCAGCTAGTGAAATATTGTACCACTCCTCCCAGAAAGGTTGAGCTGGGTTTTCTTTCCAGGATAAGCATCTTAATAGGTGATTTGGTTTTAATAACGTTGGCCAACCTTGTTTAAGCCACAGATTCATACTTTACAGAAAGAATTAGCTTTTAACTCTCGTTATTTCCTTACGTCTGACATTTTACACAATTCTAGCTCCCTTTGCAAAGCAGAAGAAATGACAGGTGCTATCTTTCACTATCTGAGTGCACTTAAAGCACACTATGCAGGCTTCTGATGTGGCTTAATTGGACGCATCCGGAGTTTAAGGTAAGAGCCATATAATGCGTTCGCATGGTGTTAAGAATTTATTGTTGGCTAGGTGCTGTGGTGGTCGATACCGTTGCGGTGTGATGGAGACCCCCTGAGGAACCCTGTGGAAAGGGGGAGTCATGCTAATGAAAGCTTTAGGTCACTCTACTTACCATGGACTGGGTCTAATTAAAGCTCAGCCTTTATCCAGGCCTGAAGTCCTGCTGCTGCTTCCCTTAGCTGCTATTGTTTTCATGATGTCCTCTGTGACAAACAAATGAAGCTGCAGGGATGATGCCACCGCGGCCTGGGGATACTCATTGACTAGAGAGTTCACTACCTGCTTTTCCTTTCATTTGCATAATTGTGTAAGATACACAAACCACAATTTCCATAATTTTAGAGGCAACAAAAGTCACAAACCAAATGGGCAAATTTTAACAGACGGCAATAAAAAGCTTGGGCTTCCTAGTACCTCATGATACAATACATTGCAATGCATCATACTAACATAACTGAATTGTGACTGAAACTGCTTCAGTTGTGTCACTGAGACCCAGCACGTCCGCAGGTTTGGTTTAAATTTTGTTGTACGCAGAATTGTTAGAAACATCAATTCAAGGATCTACATGATCATATCTATATGATCACAATATGGTAAGATATAGAAATGTGATTATTAAAGGGGGGGCACTTTCATGCATTTAAAGCTGTTTACGCTGTTAATTAAAATTTGCATGGACAAAGTTGTATAGAGAGAGAATCGTAAAGCTGTATCTTTCTTTTGTAAATATGATAAAACTAAAGAGTTTTTGGAGATATGAAGGATGCTGTACTACTCTATAAGTACTCAAGATTAACATGAGATTGAGTGTGTTACTGAGTGTCTTATGATCCCTTTAATATATTATGCAACGTTATTACCATTTTTTACTTAACTAAAAATTGTCACCATCTGAGTGCCAATTATGTCAGGCTCAAAAACGGGTTCATTATTATTGCATTTCAAGGTATCATTGTCATCTTCTGCAGAGATCCTCATTTTAAAATATTGCTTGCATTACCATCTCCGCATTTATATCCAGATATTATTCTAAAAGGAAAAATCAACCCAATTTAAACCAGATAATGCAAGCAATCCTCATGTCAAGCCAATGCATTTATATTTATTGGGTAGGCGAGATGAATATTAAAATCTTCAGTGGCATGATCTGTAACTTCCTATTTCTAAGGCAATTAAAATGAGACTGACAAGTCCATGTTTAATGACTGTAAGAAAAGTTGTAGAGGGGCTCTTGGGTAAACCCTCTTCTGAGCACAGTGCAGGTCCACGGGGCACAAGCCATGTGATTCTTTGACAGATGTATGGCTTTGTGCCACAAAAAAGAAAAAAAAAAGCCCTAAAAGAAAGGCCTGCTGCTAAGCCTTTTCTCAAATGCCTTCATCCATGCAGCTAACATCCTAAGAAAGGGTCAAGTCATTCCTTGACTACAGACATCTGGGCTGCTCCATGCAAAACAAAACAATTAACTGCGGGGGCAGGGACTTCTCAATTCATCTCTACAGTGAAGGAACACGAGGCAACTCAGAAGCACGCTGCAAACCCTGCCTCCAGGAACGAGAAGTTCATCTTAATAGATGGCTACTTGGTGAGCTGATCTGGCAGGAGAGATATTGACGAAATGCTGCTAAGGACATCCATTTAAGAGAAAGGGTATTTAAAGGTAAAATACACAATTATAATGGTACTAACAGTCTAAAATTGCAACAATGACTACAAAATAGCTACAACATAGGCTGCCAAAAAGTACCTAACCAGATATTTAACTGTCAGGTTGCTTAAACAAACATTACTGAACTAGCATAAAAGAAAATATTTAAACAAAGAAAGTAAAATTGTATATTTGTTTCTATTCAGCCAATTGCAAACGCAAATTTATACAAGCACACAAACAAGGACAAAATGACAATTTATGTTTCCACTGTACAACTGTCTCCACTGGGAACTGGATAGTATGTGATCAGAAATTCTCCAATTTAATTATTACTATTAGAATTATTTTGTAACCTCATTCATGTCATTCCACACCTGTATGAGTTTCTTTCTGTGAATCACAATAATGAAGATATTTTGAATAATATAAAAATATTATCCAATGTTGATTTGGATGCCACAGACTTTTGCAAAGGAGGTAATAAGCTGTCACTGTGGTGGTTCCCTTTAAAAAGGTACTGATATCAGTTACTAATATACACCATTTAGGGATTTACCTTTGGAAAGGTTGCGTCCACAGTGACGGCTTTTGTGCCTTTTCTATGAAAGTGTAGGCAAAAGCAGTCAAACATATTTTTAAACATCTTTTGTACTGCTCAATAAACAGGTCTGAAATGACAATAATGTGAGTAAATGAGTTAATGTTGTACAGTGTTTTACAGTAGCTATATGAACATTGTATCAGTTTCTATACCATAAATGTTAGTAAGACTGTATTGATTAAACCACCATCCATCTGTTTTATAAAGATCGTTACATAACTCCAGCTCTCAGATGTCAATCTATCATTAGAGCCAAAGCAGCACATATGGTCTTTTAATACTGTGTTTTCAAGCCCAGGTCGATGTGAGTGAAGTTCAGAGAGCAGCAGGGTAGCTGCACTTAAACGTCTCAGAATGTGTGTGTGTGTGTGTGTGTCTAGGTGAGAACTCTTGGGCACTGCTTCATTTCCCACTAATGCATTTCCTATACTCTTTCAGTCAGCAAGGGAGAGCGAAAATGAGATCTGAATCACCGCTCAGAGTTAAAAACAACCAAGTCACGGTCAAGCAATGCATTTCCTCTACCTGAAATCTCTATATGCGCTTCTGTTGTGTGACGCAAAGTCTCCAATAATTGCTTTGATTAGAGAAACACTCAGTGGCATCATTAGTGACGCATCGCGTGGGGAACAAACCTCACGTTCCTCCAAGTTGCCAACAAATCCTACAGAAGGCTCAGCAACAGACATTTTCTCCTCTAGCACTGTCTATTGAGATCAGAGGAATGTTGCAGCCACACAGGAGAAAATGACTGCTAATTACCATCATTACACAGCAAGGCCGTTACCGTCGCTGCATCCTCGTTTCTAAGGCAACAAGACAAACAGAGGATGCTGCCTCGCAGTTTTCAACCACCTGAGCAAAAGTCAGGCAGGTGCTGTGAAATGGGGAATCAAGCCAGTGAACCAGAAACAGTTTTAAACGTTTGTCGCCAGATGTTATACCACAGACTTTTCACGACTCTACACTGGGATTTTACATTAGGCACTCTAACAAAAGCTATTTAATAGGCTATATTACAACCTTACGCACTAACAGACTGTTATTGCTATGCGGTTGCCAGGTTGATCCAAGCAAAAATTGTAAACTCAATCACACAAAGTAATTGTGCACTTGATGCATCGTTCAAGCACAAACATTGCATGGGAAGTTTAACACATAGGGATGCGAGTTTGTTTTAAAACATGAAGTCTAAAACTGTTATAATACTTAGACTACAAGCTAGGGATGCTCATTTCGGTTATTTCTCGTAACCGACAACCGACGCTCGTTCACCGATTATTAACTGTTAACTGACAACATTATTTTAAATGAGAATTGAATTCAAAGGATAAGCGCCTGTGACCCGTTAA
>JAUMHQ010000083.1:11898149-11909667 GCA_032361165.1 Enteromius paludinosus
CTTTGAATTCAATTCTCATTTAAAATAATGTTGTCAGTTAACCGGTTAATAATCGGTGAACGAGCGTCGGTTGTCGGCTGTAAGAAATAACCGAAATGAGCATCCCTAAATTCAAGAACCAAAAGAAACGACACATCGTATGTAAAGGATAAAATAGTTTTATTTATATTCTCATTGTAAAGGTAGGCCTCAACTTGCAAGACAACTGTTGGCAGTATGTACAACATACCTGTAATTTCCATGGAATGGAATCAGACAAAGAAAGACCTACTCAGTTTACTAAATGTACTAAGTGGAAAATATGGTAAAAGATACACGCACACAATCATGTCTCCTAGACACTCAAAATGCAACTTTTGTGGTGTGCAGCGGTCAAATTCTCAATGAACATTTAGAACATTTACCTTTAAAAGTCACAACATGAATCTACTCTTTCAATATTGACTAGCTTTGTGGGGGGGGAAACATCATTTGGAACGTTTTATATTCCCATTATGGAGTGAAATACATAAAATACATGTCTGGGAGGCTCAGATGACAGATGCAAAATATGTTTTAGCACTTATTTTTAAATGAAAATCTCTCTTTTTTTTCCCCCAACCTGTAAACTTTACTACATCAGGCTAAAACAACAAATACAACACAAGCTCAGCAGCCTTCCCGTAAAGCATTTTTTTTTGTTTTTTATATTTTTTAAATAAGGGACTTTAATCGATGACGTCAAAACGTATCACTCATCCCATAGGTCTAACAAGGGGTACATTGATAGATGCTTCAAAAACATTCCTTTATGGAAAAGTAACAAATATTTAGAAAGGCAAACCACTCAGGACAATTCAGCTAAGGGTAAGTTCTAAGCAGGCTTTAAGATATTCAACAAAACAAATTATATTTTAGCAGTGCTAGGAGCTGTACGCCTCATTCAACCCTTTGTATATCCACCTGGAGGGATTGCAGACAAGGGTACAAAAAAAAAACAAAGCATCAAGTCCTTAAGTTGCAAAGCTGCCTCATTTTGGGTTTAAAATCATCGTTTGTTGTTGCGTGTGCCAGGACACAAGATGGACGAACAGAGTTGGAGAGGGAGGGAGAGTAAAAACAAGCCGTGTTTTCTGTGAGTGTTCTTCCCGTAACAGACGTCCCTCTCTTTTGTAAACCTGGCGGAGGTTTCTTCAGGCGAGGAATCGAGGGTTGACATTCACTGAAAGAGATTGATCAAGGAGGTTTGGGGCAATCGAGGTACACAAAAAACAACAAGAAACAGACCATTGCTGTAACTCTCCCTCCCCTCAGAGGAGAACTTTGTGGAGCAGGCTGAGGATCCGCCGTTTAGCTGTCCTCCGCACGGGGCTTCTTCCGGGAACGCTGTTCTTCCGGCTCAGACTCCGAGCTCGAGTCGGATCCACCGTCGAAGGCCGATACAGCGCTGCCCTTGGGGTTGGTGTACAGGCTGCTGTCTGAAGAGGAGTAGTTGGCCTGCAGCTGTGTGGTCCCCTTGACTTTCTCCAGTGCCCGCACTGGATATAAAACAGAGACGACGTTGTATGAGACACAACGGAACTACAACAGCCAATTTAGACTTAGATCGGCATGACCAGTGAGGAGTAACGCAGCGACACCCACCTTGTTGCTCCAGCAGAGCGTTCTGCCTCTTCAGATCGTCAATGTCCTGCTGGTGTGTGTGGTTTTTTCGTCGCATGTACTGGATGTACTCTGTGGCTTTGTCTAGGATTTGAGCTCGGGATGCCTGTTTGATAGATTGCTGTCAGCAACAAATGAAAAACTAGAATTTGACGCAAGGAATGCAGTTACATTGCACACATATGAACCTAAACAAATTCTAAAGCCCACAGTATAATTCGTTTTTGTACACGTACGTTACAGTACAGTCAAAGTTCTCAAAATATATTCTATTTGATGTTGTGCGTGGGCAGTTGACGTGTGTACTCTAGAAAGCTTTCATGTCCAGATTCTGCTCTACTTTCCCTTATAATTCACGACCGATCACAACAAATTTCTTTTAAATCCTTTGATCTGTTGCAGTCTCCACTATTTTTTTTTATTTTTTATTGTTGTTCGGTCTCTTTAGTTCCATTTTCTGCTATGGAACATCAGTCTGGGACAGCGCTGCCACCTTGTGGAACAACTAATACATGCGGTTACAACAATCTGGCGGTGCGCGTACTGTTCTGATGACGAAATTGGCGTCACGCAGACTGTATGCAGTTCCTCACGCACGTGTAAAATGTGAAGTATACTTTGGGCTCAACAATCCTTTAATGAAAACACACAAATGACATCAAAATCTATTTTACCCTCTACACATATGGAAAATTTTAAACGCCACTGACAAGCCAAAAATGTTCATGCTATGACCGATAACCAATAAATAGCTAAAAATTCAACAATTTGTCTATTAAATGACATTTTAATCACTCAACAGTAGGGCTGGGCGATATACATCAAACGATATATTATGCGCATCTCGTCAGTAAAGCCGGTTCTTTGATTAGCGGTAAATCTCCGTCAGCTGTTTTTAAATGCAGCGCAGCTTATACACAGAGAGGTAGATCACCGACAAGCTACACGTCGAGTTTGGCGGGTGATTCAATGGCGTAGCTACGCTCTGTTTAAAGCTGGCATTCCTTTTGAAAACAGCTGACGGAGATTTAACGCTCATTAAAGAACCGGCTTTACTGACGAGATGCGCATAAAATATCGTTCAATATATATCGCCCAGCCGTACTCAACAGTATTCAATTTAAAAAATATTCAATTCAAAATTCAAAACGCTAGCATCCCAACATTATAACTTACAGTATCCATATAGCCTGTACTAAACAACATTCAACAGCATTATTACATTTTTAATCATGCTTTCACGGATTATATCAACCAATAACCACCAATACGTTGTGCGTTCCTAGTCATGTGACTAAAAATACAGCTCTATCATAAAAGTCAAAAACTATTTCTACTACATTCTTGAACTCTCTATTTCCGATAAGAAACACAAGAGGAAGGAGAAACCGCATTTCCCCTTGTAATGGCTTCCTGGCACCACGCCTGTACCAGGATCACATCAATCAGTCTGGCCGTACTCTGTTCCAATTCTCATAATGCTTTTCATTCACACCTCAACATGGAAATCCCATGCTAATCATCTCATGATACCATTTCAAGTCATCGCATTAAACAAATATATTTAGTGTAACAGCACATTTCATTAACAAGAAGCGCACTCTTGCTTCTCGTGGTTGTACCAGTGACATTCACCAACCTTTTCCCCTTGCAATGCGGGAACGGAATCCCGAAGGCTGTGAAAGCTGTCTTTGATGTGGTCCCTACGTTTGCGCTCCAGCGCATTGTGATGTGCCCGTTTGTCTGCCTGCAATGAGAGAATCATAGTGGCTTCAGCTTCGCTGGTCATGGTGTCATTGGCATATAATGTTATAAAGAAACACTTATAGCTTGCCTAATAAACCGTGTTGTAATTCAGAACATTAAAAACTGGATTCTATTGTTATATCCCAAGTGAAAATGACAATTGTAATAGAGACCGGTTGCATGAGGAGTGTTGTTTCACAGCCTAGAATTTCCTATAATTAATTGATCTGCTTTTATAGGACAAAGACTGCAATTGTGCTATCCCTCAAAAAGTCTCTCCGCTGGGTCTCATTTTAGTACCCTGAGACTGTTGCTCTGAGAAAACAACATGGCCACTGGAGTCCAATGTCACTGGGCTTGGCCAAGACACTGTTATTACATAAAAGCACAGCTGTAAAACCTGTTTCGAATCCAGTGACTCATTAACGAGTGCCTCTTTTGCATTCCATGGAAAAAGCAGCAAAACGAAAGCAGTTATCTGAATGCTGAAGCACAAAGACATTCCAGTGTCTATGCGCCACCTGGAAGTGCGAGGTGTGGCCAGCGTTACAGGCAGATCCAGGCTGTCTGTCTAATGTCTAAATTGTTACACGGTACCCTGCCAACGTCAGGATTGAGTTACATGCACGTGAGGTGGCCAAGTGCTCAACTTGTCAAAGGCCGTTCTTCTGCACTGGAGTACAGTGAAAACTATCCATGTGGTTTCGGTCATAAAAAGCACAATGTCTCCACGAAATTAAAGGTATGAAGAAGTTTATGTTAGACAAGTACTTTGGCTGAGGAAGGCATTCTCAGAACATGCGCTCCTCCTGTTGTCTTATGATCTCAACATCCTGATTGAAAAAAAAAAATTTCCTCCCAGCACAAAAAGAAAGGGGAGATAAACAGGACTTTGGGAACACTGCAGACCTTGTGTCTCCAGTCTAACCAATGAAAAGTCAAGGCTAGTAAAAACAAGCCTGCTTTGTGAGGAGTGCTATTTTAAACAGCTCGCTTATGAACCCCATCAACACACCTTTCACACTGACCAGTCACTACTTAAACTGATAGCTGGATAAAAAATAAAGCTTTTGTTTAATTTTGCTTTCTACTCTGGAACACAAAACCACTTTTGACCATTCAGTGGAGGTCAGTGAGGTCCAAAGCTTATTTTGGACTGCATTAACCTGCACTGTACGGACGAAACGGTTTTAAAATATCTTTTTTTTTTTTTTTGAAAAGTCAGAGGTTTGGCACGACATGTGTGCGAGTGAACGGTGACAGATGTTTATCTATTTAACATCAAAACATGTTTACAGGTTGAGAATTCCAAAAATGGCTATGCGAATTACACTACTGATGATCTAGTCTCAGTTTTAATCTAGGGTGTGAAGGGGTCTACAAACAAAGCCATTTTATAGTTAAACAGAGCATGTACTACGAGCTGAGCAAACGCACAAGGTATTTTAAGAATCCTTGTGCAGAAAATGGGTACATATGAGCCTTTGAGTTGACACTAACGTTTAAAATACATACAGAAATCATTCTGGTTAGTTAGCAGACCGTTGTCCCATCTCCACAAAACCCTAAAGAGTCTCCAAATGCATTGAAAGCTTTAACGACGTAACTTTAAAGTGATATTAAGTGACGCAAGGAGATAAATTAGCATTTTAATCTAGTTTATTATTTTATACAGTTTCTAATAGATATTTACGTTTTAACTTGGTCACATTATTTAAATGAGGCACTCAGCAATGGAGCTTTTATCGGATAACTTACCCTATGCAACCACTGCATTTCTACACGACATGCATCTCTTTAAAGATGCTTGTTTGTTAAGCAGCACACTTGTTCTGGCCTGTGGGTTATTGTGATGTGTAATTGCAATAACAAAAGTATTATGCTTTGATTATGCATGAGTAATGTAAGGTGTGAAAGCTTAAGAAATCACCTGCCATGAAACCTCGCTACCCAAACTCGAAATTTTACAGTTAAATTCAAATTATATTTCTATAAAAACCCTTCATCTTGCTCAAAATCGACATGATTTTAATATACATTCATTTCACAGAATTGGAACAATATGATGGTAATTATTTTTATGTTTATTTGAGGGATAAAAAAAAGCACTTCGTTCTCACGTGCAAGTTTAAGTTTCATTTTTCTATATATAAACAGTTCATATGTATACATAAGTGCGTGTTTCTCTCTCACTTTCACTTTGATATTTTTTCCTCTTTTCTTTCACTGTGTTATTAATGCTTTCGAAATGCACAACAAAATGACTTTAAAAAAACTGAAAAGGGGGACGTTTGGGATTAATATTTAATGTTGCTTATTTATTCATACACAGTCTAATCGAACAAAAACAAGATCTCATAGGGTTAGAATGCATACATTACAAGAGAAACCCTGCCGTCCAGCTAATACGCAATGTACACTGCTGGCGTCGCGATACGCCAGAACGCTCAACAGAAGAGAATCCGTTCGCCGATTATGACGTGAGCGTCCTAGCGCATCGCGTCGCGCGATCGCAGCGTAGATGCGGCTCTGTCACGTCCATCGTCCCTCCCTTCCTCCTGCAGCAAGTGCCCTGCTGTCGAGCACTGAGCTCCCTGAATCCGACTCAAAAACAAGCAGACCGTGTGCTCATTCAATCCTCCACATCTATCCCCTTTTAGGCTTGATTCTATCTTGTTTTGTCGTCCACCGATGCAAATTAGTTACGGCCGTTCAGTACCTACCCGGAAATAAATTGTAGCTAATCTCAAAAAGAGAAGCACTTTTCGGCATTAAAGGCTAAACTGGATTAATTGCTCCGCTTATTACGCACCACAGAGTGAAATCTCGATGAATCTTCCTGTAAGAAAACAGAACAGAAAAGTACAATTGTAGCTAACGTTACAGCTGTAAGAGAGATACTTAACTGGTTATTGATGGATGCAATGCACGGTTTTACTAAACAGAATCGCAAATGTAAATACACGGAGACAAGTATAAACTCGACCCCCGTGGGTTATTGCTCATGTGGCTTGATATTCTTCGTTAACTGTCTGGAAAACGATTTCAAACGCTAGGATGGCTAACTAGCTAACAGGCTAGCCTCGTATTGAGGCTCAAGTATCGAAAATACAAGAGGTTTCATTCTCAAACATGCAGAGTACAAACACAAATAACTGTACTCACATCACTATCGACCTCGATATCATCGTTGTCGCTCATTCTTCGGCGAAGATAGATAAATTTACACGAAATGTTGTTTTGAAAACAACATGAAATGGGGCCCAAATCAAATGAACAAACAGGAGAGATTCACTGCTTACACGAAACGAGATCAACGGACTCTTCCACACGTGACTCGCCTACACACGGACATTTACCGTAGCGTGTCACGCCTGAGATTGCGGCGCAAGGCATTGTGGGATTTGTTGTTTTTTAGAACAAATTGGCCGGTCGAGGTTAACGTAGAAAATATTATATATCACTACAACACCCAGTCGGCATTTCGGAGTCGCGTCTCTACTTTGCGTTGAAGGAAAGCCTTTTTAATGAAAATGGTTCCTGGTAATTGTAGTTTATTTTTTTGTGGCTTCACAAGCAAGACACGTGGAAACTGCTCAGTGCTGTTTGTGACTAATATGGTGATTACTAATGCTACAAATATTTGTGAGTAATACTACGCTATAAATATTTAAAGCATTGATAATATTCGTAGTTTATTTTTGGTTTTAGATCGGTATTATAGACATAATAATAATAGACTTACATACTAATCATCTATAAGTAGATAGGGGTTACAGTTTAAAGTAAGAAATAACCTTCTACATACTTTTTAGCTAGGCTAGCCTATATTTTAGATACTTAAACAAAGCAAGTTGTAAAAAAAAAATCCCCCAAAAAACATCAACTTGTCTAATAAAAACAACATTATTTCTGCTGATTATTATTGTGGTCATCTTTTTAATTACAATGAAATGACTAAAACTTTGAAAATATAAAGGTCTATATCATAGTCTGACATAGGCTATATAAAATGCATTTCTAGACAATAAAAAATACACTTTGTTTAATGACAGAAAAAGGCAATATATCTTATAAGATATATAGATAAAATAGCTTCCTATTATCAAATGGCATATTCTAGTATTTCATGAGCCCACATAACTTTTGTATATCTATTAGAAATAGATCTATTACAGAAATTCTTTTCTGTAGAGGCTATAAATTAACAGTCAATAAAGCTCAGCTGTCAGATTTCCTAAAAGCAAGACAGATAGTATATTTTTCCCTCTCTCCTCAAAATAGTGCTACAGATAAGGAGCTTAAACAGTGGATTATATGAGCTGCTGGATCAGTAAAAGGGTAAAAACAAGCACATAGTTGTGTTCACTCCCCCACAAGGTCAGAGTACCAAATAGGGGGACTCGTGCAAACACACACATACTGTCACTCACCCGTTCTCACTAGCCTATCTTTATTCTTATTCATTTTTTGAAAGAGATAATCCGAATGAAGAACCTATTTTCTCTGCTGTGATAATACAATCCATTATTACATTATTATAAACTAACTTGTTTACTTATCATGGTGCATTCAATTATTCCCTTTTAAAATTCTTCTTAAGCCTTGCAGATTTTCGAAGCCATATTGTACATGGGGTGTCAATGCTGGGAAATGCATTGCAGTCCTAAGGGCAAAACCCCTTACAGTCATGATGCTCCCTCTATAGTAATGATCCATTTTTGTACTCCCAACTGTTTTCTAAACACTAGTAGTGGCTGTGGAGAAGGAAACAGACCGCAGGAGACTGAAGGCGGGATGAAGGGTAGCTGCCCTAAAAAGCAGCTTTGTCTATGTGGCAGCTCGCATATGAGCTCAGACAATCTGCGTGACCCACCAGCACCCTTCCCCCATACATCCTCAGGGGGGCTCTGCTTCACTGCAGGATTAAAATCTCCCACCCCGTTCCCTTTCTGAAAAAAAAAATGCAATGCCAGCCCAGTGTGTGTATATAAATGCACACATTATATCAATCAAATACAACAAGTTTACTGACATAACAATGCATAATGTAATAAGTACTGATATGTTCGATCGAAACTCAGTATTTCAAAAATGACAGTTCATAACATCAGTAATTTTATTATACCATAAAGTATAGTGGTACTTTTGTGATCATTTTCTTTTTCAAACACATATAATGTGTATAGTGTATTTAATATTCAACACTAGATGGCAGTATAATGATGCTTTATGAGAGCAAGGTGTTCAGTTGTAAAATAAAAAAAATGGTAATAGTGTTATTTAAAGCAATATAGTGTAGTGATGCATCTAAATGATCTTGATTCATTAGTAGCACTCTTAGATCACAATAAATAAAGAGGGACAATAGATCTACAAATTTCGCACATTTTCTGCCTTTCTGAACAGTGGCAGTTGCTGGGATGTTTGGGCTGAATGCTCGAGCATGGAGGAATTTTACTTACAGACCCAGAGTCCAGCCACCCACCACCCACAGCAACTGACACCTTGCAACTGCTTGTGCTCACCAGAGAGACGCCTGCCGTGAAAATGATGGAAAAGTCATCCATCCCGGAGCCTGTGCCACAAACATGAGCCGGCATTGTTGTGCGTCTCAGAGGGAATGCTTGTGGAGCTTGAGTGCTTGGAGGAAAGCCTCGCCCACAAACCTGCTGCTGAGGGTGAGCTGCAACTGGCCTCTGGAAACCAGTATGAAGAACTTACGGACATTGAGGATAAGGATTTTATTGACTCATTTGGGGATGTACGTAACCCCATGTTCCTATGTTTCTTCTTTGTTTTACCCAGCACATGTTCTCCTGTGTTCCCTCTCCAGCCTCCTCCTCTGCCAGTTCCTTGGCCCTGTCCTTGCTTGTTCCTGTCAGTCCCTCAGTTCACCCTCAGTAAGCGCCATTAGGGTGCACTGGTTCGCCTCAGGCTCTGCCTAGACAAGAGGATCCCTTGTCTTCATCTTCTGCCTTTTAGTCTTGGACTCCACCTTGGCTCCTTGTTCCTATTCTCCACCGTGGCCTGTCATCCCATTAGCTGCCCTAGTTTCTAGTCTGTTATTTTGATTTATTTTACCAGCTGTTAACTCATTAATTCCCTTTTTTAGGTCAAATTTAGTACTTCCTGCTTCGTTGGGTTCTGTGTCTTATCTCATTCTTATTTTTTCATGCGAAGTGTCTGGTTCCCCATGGTCTTATTATATTATGGGAAGACAAACCAATTTGCAATAGATAGTAGCAAAACCTGTTGCTTTGTCATCTACAGCCAAAAATCGCTGGACGCAGATGAGACAGGAAGCCAGACCCATAACATTTACAAATTTGCTATTCCTGCTTATACGTGGATGCACTTGGCTCAAATTTTGAGATTGTTATAATAACTATTCTTCACCTCTATTTCTTCTGCCTATTTCACTTCTCCACCCGAAGCTAGATTTTTTTGTCTCGTTTGAGAAACAACCCAAATTTCTGGGTAAATTAACCCTACAGGTGTCCCATCTGATATTTGCCCAGCCCTTGTGTTAAAATAAAGCCAAAATGTGTTTAGAGTGTAGCAACTCTGAGATCATGATGAGATTGAGCTAGCCTTTTGCCCAGAAAGAGCAGGCTGACAACATGAGTTGTACAGTTGCTGTCTACTGGCATGTTGGCTAAGTGCGGCATTATGTAGGATGTGGTTACAGACAGTGGGTTGCAAAGATGAGAATCACAGACTTGCAAAAATGTCAGCTTTGAAACTTTTCAAAGAATACTGTAACTTTTATATTTCTACTTTTTGATCATTTTCATATCATATTGCTAGACTTGAAAATATATACAGATTACTCAGATGTCAAATTAGTCAACGTTATTTGATTAGTTTCTTAAGCGAACATGAGTGCTGACGTATGAAAATTGCCAAAAAATGATCTTCAGTTTTGTTTGTAACCGCTGTGTGAGAAAAAGCTGAAACAAACTCCTACATATGTGTGTTGGGTCATAACTTTTATGCTTCTACTACTGTACATTGTTCTGAGGTGTGTACAACAGCCCACATTCAGAAATGACTACACTGTGATAATGTACTACATTCTTAATCAGCCCTTAAAGAGTTAACAAGCAAATGGGTTGGGGAACAGATCTACACCAGATGAAAGGACGCATAGGAAACCACTATTTTTCTCTCGCTCACTGGCTCACTCTAGCTTTCTGAGAAGATCCCACACAGTCACTGAAGAACAGCATGAATCAAAGGTAAGCTCGAGGTTTATCTTTCTACGAAAACAAACTAAAACAAATTTGCAAAAAGGATCCATTATTGTTAATGCACTAGAATGAACGATTTACTACGTGACAATTTAACTATCTCTCCCTTCTGTCTCACAGTTTGTGAAAACATTTACAACACATCTCCAACTTCAAAAATGGTGGTAACCATCAAATCCAACTTTTCAAGCCTCGAAAGTGATGGAAACATCACCACCTCAAAAGACTTTGATTTCAATGAGAATGTGGACAATGTAATCCGCTTGGCGTTAATGTTTATTCTTTTTATCACCATGGTGTCTCTCGGGTGCACGATGGAAATCTCCAAGATCAAGAATTATCTCATCAAACCCAAAGGGGTGGCAATTGCAGTCGGGGCTCAATACGGAATAATGCCCCTCACAGCTTTCTGCTTTGCAAAGCTCTTTCAGCTGAATCCTATGGAGAGCTTATCGGTGTTAATTTGTGGGTGTTGCCCGGGAGGAAACCTCTCCAACATCTTTGCTCTCGCCCTGGAGGGAGACATGAACCTCAGGTAATTCTTGAGAAAATAAGTACTGTTTAATAGTATCTATGGATTTCCTTTGAATGATCTGAAGAGCTTCTGAGGCAATCACTAAAGATCTGCAGCAAAACAGATGTAGCTTATTTTAGCCCATATGTTTGCATTCTATATCAGGTTCCATGCGGTGTTTGGAATTTGGGTTTGACACTGGCCAAACCAATAAATATAGTAATCAATATGAAAAAAATGACAGCTCATTTCCTGTTTTGTCCTAAATTAAAGGTGCCATAGAATTGACCTTGGCATGGTTGAATAATAACAGTTCAGTACATGAACATAACATACTGTGAGTCTCAAACCCCATCGTTTCCTA
>JAUMHQ010000083.1:11922429-11958548 GCA_032361165.1 Enteromius paludinosus
ACAGACTGTTTCATTCTAGGGTCAAATTCTAGGGTTGTAAATGGACCTGTGAAACCGTTTCTGGGCATTTTTTCCCCCTTACCTAAGCTACATACCTTCTATGTACATATCAGAGAACAATTTCAAAAATATTCTCTCAATGCATTCTATGGCACCTTTAAGAGGAAGAAATGACATTTAAGTAATTGAACACCAATCAGTTCTTTTAAATTGTGCTGTTTTTACAGCATTTTTGATCAAATAAATGCCACTTAGGCAAGATCTCAATTATTTAAAACGGCAGTGTATGCAAATGCAATATCTACAGTACAGTATATGACATTTTTAATTTAATAACATTTAATAATAATGTAATAACAGAATTTAAAAGCATTTCTGACTCTATTCTGAACACTGCTTATAAATTGCCTACCATTTCATTTTGATCGTTGCCATTTTCATAGAATTTCTATAATTCAAAGAATGTTTACATTGAAATACATTCCTGGCAAAACCTCCATTAATTTCAAGATATTCCCATCAGTAATATCCAAAAGAAGCAATAAAAAAATAAATAATCCACGTTCAAACAGAGACATGGGCATTATAAATGAGCTATTGTCTACTGCTGTTCTCTTTCCTTCACACTGAGATGAATTCAGACAGATGCAGATGGGATTCTTTAAAGTTTTTGTGTTGTGCGCAGAAGAAAACGTTAGCTATTTTTGTTCCTGAGATGGCCACAGTCCAGAATTTTTGTGCTGGGAAAAACAATTTACATATTGATTACATTTTAAATCTAAGCAACTGCCACAGCAAGTGCAGACCGTCCCTTTACACTGACTTGTCTCTGCTCACAAATGTTTATTTGTGGTTTCTGTCTGCCAGATGGTCCACTTCACTGCTTTTCTAAATATGCATTTACCCGTCTCTTTGATTTTCCCTTTTCTTTTCACTAACACTATAGGATTGTCGAAAAAAACTAAAGAAACATGCTCTTCTTTTTAAGTGTACTGACGGATTGTTTTTTAATTGTTTACTTGCTCTCAATATAGACTAAGTGTAGGTAAGTGTTTAAATGGAAGAAAAAGACTTTAAACTTTTACAACCCACCCACATTAATAAAAATCAAGTAAGTTGCAACAGTAGATAATAACAGAATGTTTTGGTACTGTTTAACACTTCAGCACATCAAGTCAGCAAAATAACTTTGACAGCTCTCATACAGTAATGCTGATAAAATCTAACTGATATATTTTGAAGAACTTGGCCAGAGAACTACAATAACTAATTGGAAATAAATACAAACTAAAACTGGAATAAAAATATGTTTAACATAAATAAAAAATGATAAAAATAAATGAATAAATTGGACAAAAGGACCTAATAAAATAATTAAAATTACGATTAAATTTACTGAAATCTAAAAGTTAATTCAAATTATTAATGAAAACTAATTGTATACTGATTTGCAAAATCTGAATAATATTTACAGTAAATATTGCATTTTGTCTATGCAGATTGTCCTCTGATTGAAAGGCTGTATGCAGCTCACAGAGTGAGAACAACACTTTTTTTCGCCAGACCCATAATATGGCTTTAGAAGTGCCCAGAGGGTCATCAGCACTCGTTCATCTGACTTATAGCTGTTTCCTCACAGGAGAGAGCTACAAGAAAGCGGTTAAAGTGGGCCATTTGTATGTGCCAGACAGCGAATTCACACAGCCCAGTTCTTTTCACTGTACTCAGTGGTCTGTTGCAGAGCCCCCTGGGAGCGATGTGTGGCTGCGGTGAGGAGCTGACACCAGCTGAAACACCTGATAAACTAAGCATGCCATCAAATCCAAACTTGAGGTATTACATAGGGTTGAGGAATACGGGTGTGGGGCAAAGTCTATCACCTTTTGTGCTATCAAAAGATCTTCTGTGATTTTTCAAGCTGGCAAAGGCTTTGAACTTGTTCTAATGTGTTTTCTCCACTGCGTAAAGGGGGTCTGCTACGCCGTGGGAGTGTAAAGCTGGTGTTCTCAGTTCAGTCTTCTATCTACACACCAGCTATTGACATCAGTCAATCAATACATTGATTGTGCTCAATGTATTGATTGACTGATTTCAATAGCTGGTGTGACTTTTAGTGACAATTAAATCAAATTAACTGGCGCACGCTCCTTCAGACCAATTCTGCTAAGTGTAGGTAGGAAGAGTTACAGTACTTTCAAGATGTCGACATACAAATACAACATATGTTAGTCCCACTCACAGAAGAATATTGCTTGCAGGGCTGGGCGATTTGGCCTAAAATCAAAATCTCGAATTGAACATTTTAACTAGATTAAGTTTAATGAACAAATTTTTTTTTTTTGCCCTCAAAGTTCACTGACTAATTTTGTACAGTAAATATGCTCACATATTATAAGTGAGAGATTTTTGAATAAAGGGTGCATTACATGATTTTAAAACAGTTGCATGAGGTGTTTTAAGTAATCTTGTCATGTTACTTTATTAAGAAACTTAATAATCTTTCTTATTAAGAAACACAAGCATGTTAACCTTTTCAGGTTATGTCTTGTACATGTCTGGCAGCGCAGTTTTTGAAAAATGTGATCGCGACGGCACAGAATATCTTCTGTCGAGAGTTTTAACGAGGTGTTTAAACCCGCTTCGCTCCACTGTAGCCAAGGGAGTCATATCCCTTGCGATGTACAGACTGGAACCGCCTGGCAGAAGCCCCTCCCATGACGTGAAATTGCGTTTGCTGTGAAGCAAATTTCACTTGCTAATGAAGAGAGTAAACTCAAAATGTCCAAGTCGTGTCTGGTGTGAACGTAGGGTAACGTAACGGAGCAGGGTCATGCGACTCTACAAACGGAAGTGTTTTTAAAAGGAAATTAATTGAAATAATTGACCTGGAAAAACGTGACCGATTGTAGGTTGTGAAGGTCGATTTTGATTAATTGCACAGCCCTAATTGCTTGTTTGGTATAGAAATCATCCATAATCTATATAGCTTCAAATGAAACACAATGTTGCATCACAGCCCAGCTGTGTTAAATGTGTTAGATGCTACGTTCAAATAGAAATTAAAAGGAACATTCCACTATTTTTGAAAATAGGCTGATTTTCTAATTCCAATAGGATTAAACTAGGTTTTTCATTCACTCGTTCTCCGGGTCTGGTGGAGCACTTTTAGCTTAGCATAGATCATTGAATCCAATTAGACCATTAGCAGCTCGCCCAAAATAAAAATGAAAAGAGTTTTGATATTTTCCTCTTTAAAAACGGACGCTTTTGTAGTTACATTGTGTACTAACACTGACAGCCTCAAAACCTGACAGATCTAGAGAAGATCTGTATGGAGGAGTGGGCCAAAATCCCTCCTGCAGTGTGTTTGACCCCTCCATTATTTTTAATCAAGAGAGCTTGCAAAATCACAGGGTGATCAAATAATCATTGACCTCTTTTACAATGTTATTATTGTAATGTATCTGTATGTAAAAACATTATTGACTCTATCTGTACCAAGCAGCACAACTGTTTTCAACATTCTTAATAAGAAATAATTTTTTAATATCACATGAATAAATTACATTTTAAAATATATTAAACTAAAAAAACCATTATAAATTGTAATAATGTTTCACAGTATTAATGTCACTGCTGTATTTTGATCAAATAAATGCAGCATTGGTAAGCATTAGAAAGTTCTTTTGGAAAAAAATAAATGTAATCTTACTGTATACTCTCTCTCTCACTCTCTCTCTCTCTCTCTATATATATATATTAGTTTCTTTTGTGCTGGAGCAAAGAAATTACAGTTGTCACTGAGACAGAAACAAGAAGAAAGAAAGGGCTAGACAATGAAGTGTATAATCATCAGGAAGAAAGTTAAAATAAGGATCTACATTCACAATAATTACCTACAGTATCTGCTCTGAGTCTGCTCTCTTATATAAATGGTGACAAATACAGTTTGGGTTGCTGAATAGGGCTGTGAAAAAAATTCTAAGAGGCAAATTGAGAAATAATACTTGCAATGAAGCAATCTTTCCTGGATTTATAAAGCATTTGACAGCAATGTGAACAATGCAATCCAGGAATCTGTTTAAAAAAAAAATTGAAAAGACATCACTGGCTTCTCTGCTCTGATGAAATCTCAGAAAATTCAATATATAGAAACTACTTAAAATAATCATATCACATATCATATGACAGCAAACCAGGACCTAAACAAAACAGGACAGAAAATGATGTTTACACATAAACCTTCATGCCTGCCATCCACATTAAAAATAGATGAGACAGTACCCGAGTCTCCAATCCCAGAATCCCTTTTCTGTTCGACCTTGGTTGCAGTAAGCCACTATAAAAAGGTACTAATAAGTATCTGTCTTAGCATTAACCCACGAGTGCCTTCTGAGGAACTGAACAAACAGTGCTTCAGTGTTTTCTCCATTTGAGAGATTGATTGCTTAGGACCTTGAGTCAGCATGATATTACACAAACGGTGGAATTAGTCACTGGAACATGTTTCATTGAAGGAGAGTTTGCATAGATCATGACCTGCTCCAGCATTCGCCATGTCACCACAGCAGTGTCCACCGGATCAGCACAAAGCAAAACAAACTTTGAAAGAACTCGTGACAAGAGAGCACTGAAGGAAATCTTCAAATGAATGTAACGTCACGCTTGTTCAGCTACAAAATCAAGCTGTTGTGGGGAAATCTCCAGCAGCGCTGAGCTCATTTCAAAATATTCCTGGGTTTGAACGCATCTGTTCCACTCAGGTGCTTTATTAATGATGCTGTGTACGAGACATTTATATAGACAAGTTTTACTGACCTAAGTTAATCATTAAGTATTAGGGCTGGGCGATATGTATAAAAAAAAATAAAAGTACATAACGTGCATTCTGTCAACGTTTTTAGTGCATGCAACTAACAATTTGCAAACAATTCAGTTGAGATGACAGAACACAGACTGGTTGAGTAGCACTTACATTTTGATCGGTTCGTCTGATTTCGGATCATCTGCAGCGGTGCTTTTTGAGCGATCACGTGCCAGGTTGCCAGATTGCTTAAAATAAACAAAACACCAAGCAGAAAATCCACCCCCTATTACCACAGAAGCTTGATTATGTGATTGGAATTCGTGATTTCTGGTAACCGCACTAATAAAAGCTACCTCAAGACTCTCGGCAATCGGTTCGTTCTTTTGGGAAAGTATGCTTGAATTTGAAATATTTGATATTCACAATATTTTTCAAAGTCGTTAATCGTTTATTGCTATATTATCACTAATATTCGATATATCGCGCACCCCTATTGGGTATCAGCTTTTGACACAATGTTGGATTTCATAAAACACACAATCTATATAACACACTAAAATCTAACATGAATTAATATTTTGGCAAAGGCCTTTGCTTTTGAGATGCGTTTTGTGATATTTGAAATGCAGTGCTTTATTTTGCAAGAGATGTGAGGAGTTTTCTATTTCGTGTGTGCAGTTCTTGGATTTGTGCGTAAAGCGGCAAAGTTTTGAAAATGTGTGTAAGCAATTTAATTTTTTTATACATATTTTATAATTCCAGTGTTAGCAAAGCCAGGTTTTTTTCATAAGCCATTGCTCCTGTCAGAGTTACAATCTTTCAGAAATCATTAACATGTGCACAAAGTAAATGTACTTTAAATTAGGACTGCAATGACTAGTCAACTAATAGTCGATGGCAAAACTTGTGGCAGCAAACACCCGAAGCAGTGGGCAGCCATTGCTGCGGCACCCGGGGAGCAGTTGGGGGAACGGTGCCTTGCTCAAGGATCTCACCTCAGTCATGGTATTGAAGGTGGAGAGAGTGCTGGTTATTAACCCGTGACCTTTGGGTTACAAGCCCAACTCCCTATCCATTAGGCCACGACTGCCCCTGACGTCACCAATGTAATGCGAGGAACCAACAACAGACACAGTGGGCGTGGCATCAGGCCTCGGAGAGGCTTTTTATTAACAAAATAATCAAAAGAAAGTGTCCAAAATAAAAAGGGGACTGGTGTCCTCGTTGTGTTCCTGGGACGTGAAGGTCAGGGAGTGTTCGAGGGATAAGGGTCCAGGGAAGGGGCGGAGTCCAGCTGCGTTCATTTTCGAAGGCTCATAACTCTCGCTTCTTTCGTCTTTGACGTCTTTGTCTTTGCTCGGGTGGCTCGCCCTCTAACAGCTCGCTTTCCTGGCGACTCGCGTTCTGACGGCACTTATCCCGAGTGGCTCACGTCTCCGGCGGCTCGCTCTCCCTCCGCTCCCTTCCTGGACCCACGAGGACGCCAGCGTACATGCACAGGGAAGAGACCGGTCTCTCGAGGAGAGGCGTGCTCGGCTTTTAACAGCGGCGGTGATGAGGCTTCATTCAGTTTACGTGGGCCTCATCACACGCCGCCAAATAAATGTACTCCTTCGCCCCTCCTCTCCACACACCCAGTCCAGGCGGGAGCCTGGAGAAGAGCGGCGATAACATTTACACACACTTTTGTTTATGGTTCAGTGTTTATTTTATTGCTGACTGCAAACTTTTTGTTCATATTTGCAATGCAGAAAATGCACTTGGAAGCAATAAATGCTATGTCTTCTAGTTTTTTTTTTGTGTTTCAACTTTTTAATGGAAGGAAAATGCTAAAAACAAAATATATTAAATATACAAAAGATACAAAGCCACGTTTTTTTTTTTGCAGTTCATAATGGTCATTAAGGTAGTCGATGACTAGTTGACTATTAAAATAGTCATTAGTTGCAGCCCTACTTTAAATCACCATTTTTGAATTCATGTGTGGAAAGTGTAATTTTTTTTAAGGATTTTTTGATGAATAGCACATTCAAAAAAGGCTGCATGCATTTGAAATATCTTCTGTAACACAAGAAATACCTTTACTGCAAATTTGGTCAATTTAATGCATCCTTGATTAAAAAAAAGTATAAAAATAAATAAATACGGACTCAGAACAATATGTTAAATAAACAATGGACACCTAAAAAAATCTTCTGGATTTCAAAAATCGATTTAAAATTCAGAAATACCTGCAAACTAAGAATTCTCTTTATATATGCTTGTATTTGTGACACTTGGCATGTGCTATTTTTCATAAAATGTTTGATTTTCTTGCTTCCATTTGAAACAATAATCATAATAAATAAATTTGATCTTTTCTATTATTTAATGTAAATTTACATCTTTGGCTTTGGTATAAATTAAAATAGCACCAGGTATTTTGTACTAAATAATGCTAGATCAATCAACATATGAATGACGCAAATAACACAGTGGTCAGTGTTAATCTGCATGTGAAGGAATGAGCACAGGCACAGCTCCAGGCTAATAGCACAAAAACACATAGTAATGAGCTATGCCACCGTGTTTCTGCTCATGCCAGGTACAGCTCATGCCAGAAGCCTTTTCTTCTTTTCCATTGTCCGTGTGCACCCGAAAAAGGTACCTTACTGCCACAGCAGATACTTCTACCTCTCGTCTTAACGCCTTACACGCACATCGAGGCTTGCCAACACTCACCACCAACAACAGCACTGCTTGTTTGGACACACAACAAAGCCGTGGTTGGATTCACTGCCAAATCTGCTGCTGAAAGGGTGGAAACACCAGGCTTACGCTGCACCCAGCCAAATAAGCGATCTGCTTACATAGACATGAAACAATACAGCTGCTTTATTTGCGTGCATTTCTGAGCACATGCATTATGCATCAGAAAACATGCATAATTTAGGGGAACAAGCAGAGGATATGTCTGGTGCTCAGCCAAAGCTGCTACCTCCTTATGGAGCGACACAAAACAAATTCCATCTTGTGGAGGCAGATGGTGGACAAGGTGACAGGGTGCCTCTTATCCAAATTGCAAGCACTTGAGTGAATGTTGTCATGGGAACCTGGGCGAAAGGCCTTTTCGGATATCCCTTGAGCTCGGTTCTGGCAAAGAGGCCAAAGGTGATCTGGTGGTGAGGTTGTGGAGGTGTGCAGATGTTGACAAGTGGAAAGCCTTCTGCAATTATAGAACTGTTTGGTTGAGAGTATGATGATGAATGTGTAACCAATAATCAAAACTGAAAACCACTTTTTCGAAATGTAGCGATTTATGATCAGCAGCTATTTAAATATTACAGCTAATGAGTTTCTTTATCAGCTTTGTCTGTTCAAAGTTGGCTTTGTTTGATTGCTGATAATACTTGTAAAACCATTCAGTCTTATAACTCTCTGATGGGTTTTACCCGCTCTAGACCTTAATCTTTTGCATAAAAGACGATGCCCGGAGCTATTTTGTTGAAGTCTCTTGGAACTCTGAAAAGCTAATATTCTGTTCGCTGTGTATTTATGTTATCTGAAAAACTGCCAATGTATCCGACTTGTAGTCGGAAGTTTACTCAGATGCATCATTTTCATTTTTAGCAGTCTGCCATTTCAGTGCAGGCACTACATTAGAATACTGCCAGAGATATCTATATATATATATATATAAATCCCTAAGAGCAGTGATATGTAAACATCAGAAATATCATGATAGCTTTATGAGCGTCTACTTTCCCTACATTTAACGGCAGATATTTTTTTTCGTTTACAATTACATAATTATAAAACAACATGCTGTTTTCAAAATTAAGACATAAACTTAAATTTTAACATAAACATTTTTCTGAGGCATATGCTTTACAGCCCCTCAACGCACAACCCAAAAAAATGCAACACAAAGTATGTTCTCTTTCAGACCTAGCTTTAAAATAAACAATACATCTATAAAATAATTGGTATTCATGAAACACTTCAAAGGCACTTTAATGTCTTTTTTTTGGACTTTTCAAAGCAGACTCTTTTGATAGTCAAAGCAAAAGCACTTTAGATGGTGCTAAGAGCTTCCCTACATTAGTGTAAGCATGTGTAGCGCAGATGAGTGGTGACACTGGGTCACACTGCCTTAGGGACACCCTGACTCACCGCAGCTGTCAATATTTACAAAAAAAAAAAACAGACTGCATTCAAAACAAAGCAGCAAATGGGCGTAGGAGCCAACTGAAAGTTCATAGATGGTGATTTAATAACTAAATTACGTTTGAAGTTCATTTGAAAGTGAAACTAGCAACTGAACAAAACTTGATTGATTTTGCTTTATTTAAAAGTTGTTGCTTTTTTTTGCCATACAGAATCAGTCATGTGACTAACTTTACCTTCAAGCTGGAAATATAACATGTAGCCTAAACAACACAAAATGGCAACACTTTTAGATTAGGAAACACGTATTCACCATTGCTGCTTATTGACAGTAAATATTGTATTTTATGTGATTTAGTTATGCTTAGGCATTAAGTTAAAGTGAAAATAAAGTGAAGTGACTTGTGACCCATACTTGGAATTTGTGCTCTGCATTTAACCCATCCAACGTGCACACACACAGCAGTGAGAAGTGATCAACCACACATCATTGGGCAGCCATTGTAGCGGCGCCCGGGGAGCAGTTGGGGGAACGGTGCCTTGCTCAAGGGTCTCACCTTAGTTGTGAAGGTGAAGGTGGAGAGAGTGCTGGTTATTCACTAACCACACCCACAATCCCTGCCGGACCTGGGACTCGAACACACGACCTTTAGGTTACAAGCCCAACTCCCTATCCATTAGGCCAAGACTGCCCCACTTAAGGGATCTAAAATAGTCATGCAGAATAAGGAATTAATATGTGCTTGATAAGCAGCCAGTTTGCCAGTAATATGCTAATAAGCAATTGTAGTAGATAAAAGTAAAAAGCGTTTCTTAATCTAAAATGTTAACCCCCCAAAAATTAGATGTTCAACAATAATTCCAAATAACTAAATCTAAATTTATTTATATAAAGTATTAATTTAGCAGTTATTAATAGTATTCAATGAAAATGTTTAATTTTTTATAATTTACCCCAATTTTAAAGTCTCTGCACTGGCTGCCTATTAGGTTCCGCATCAGCTTTAAAATATTACTTCTTACCTATAAGGCACTTAATGACTTAGCTCCTGCGTACCTAACTAGTCTTCTAACACGCTACAATCCATCACGATCCCTAAGATCGCAAAACTCTGGACTGTTGGTAGTACCAAGGATAGCAAAGTCCACTAAAGAGCTTTTTCACATTTAGTTCCCAAACTCTGGAACAGCCCTCCTGATAACATTCGGGGTTCAGACACACTCTCTCTGTTTAAATCTAGATTAAAGACACATCTTTTTGGCCAAGCATTCGAATAATGCATCTCAACTTTTCCTGCAGTTATATCTGATCAGATGTCCATTATTAATCTTTTAGATCTGGTTTAACAAATCTTCATTTTCTTAGTTTGAACAGCAGCTACGCTAATTTTGTTCTTAATTGTTCTGTTTCTATGGGATTGTCATCCCGTGGTAACTAGGAATTCACAAGCTCCATGAATTCACTTAAGAATAGATGATGCCAACCCTGAAACAACACACAGCACTACCGAACTCTTCGAATGTTCCTTGTCTGTTCCATTATGTCAAATTGATCTTTACCTCACATCTATGCCATATGTACAAACTACTACTGCATATACTGTAAAACATTACTTTGGTGTAAAGCTGCTTTGCAATGATATGTACCATAAAAAGTGCTAAAGAAATAAATATGAATTGAATCAATTCCCTCCAAGCTTCATCTTTTCCTCTGACTAAACATTGGAAGGGAAATTTCCCTTACTCTTTTTATTTCTGGCCTGCTCATTGAATTAATTAAAGCGGTTTTGAAACAATACGAATTAAGAAAAGCAATATACAAATTGAAACGGGTTAAAAATATACCTCTCATTGCAGAGCTCTTTCCCATCGAGCTCATAAACGGCATCCTCTGCATCTCTCGGATCATCAAATTCCTGCAAGAAACAGACTAACAGGTGAAAAATATATACCACAGAGGTTTAGTGCTGCCATTCTTGATATCTAGTTTATTTTTCCTATTTAATTTTTTTTATTAAAATAAATTATTTATTTAATACAAAGAAAAAAAATCAATTCAGTTCACATTTGTTAACTGCTTAGGTACTAATATTATATACACCATAGTTTAAAGGTTTGGGGTCTTTTTTTCCTTGAAACTTTCTATTCATACAGATAATACAGTTTCCACATAAATTGATAATAGAAATGTTTCTTTATCTTTATATTTTAAGCATTTACGAAGGACCACTGTAGTAGTAGTGGCTGCTTAAAATCCAGGTTAGAAACAGGAATGAGTTATTTTAAATAGTAAAAACTGTTACTGTTTATACTGTGACGTTATATCCATATATGAAATGAGAGCTGTCAATGTAGGCTGCTCAGTAACGTTAGGTTTTGTAACGCAGACTATATTCTACTATTATAGTCACTGCGGCTAAATCACTGACATACACAGAGCATGCATGTACAATGTCGTTAAATTGTCAAGAAAAGGCTGAACGTACTACAAATCCGAAGCCTCTTTTCAGGTCAATGTCCCTGATTTTTCCATACCCCTTGAAGAACCGCTCGACGTCCTTCTCTCGAGCAGAGGGGTTTAATCGACCGATGAAAATACGACAACCGCTCATCCTCCTAAAAACAACCGCAAACAAGTTAAAACAGCCGTAATATAATGGCACTGTCATTTTGCAAGCGTTAAACACCTACGCATTTCTGCAACAATGGCTCTAGGCCACAACCCACATCCACAGAGCGCTCATTATCTGCGGCATCGCTGCACAAAACACCGTCATTTAAACAACACACCGCTTACAAGCGGAATTCAAGCAAGCGTGAAGATACAGGGTCTCAGGTACGTACCTCTACCTGATTTTTCTCTTCTAAATGTGTCGTGTCTGAACGAGCAGCCCGTCACACAAAATGGAGTCGGTGTAGAGCTGCGAGCGACGCGCAGCGCTGTTCCGAGATCAGTTCAGAGCACTCCAACCACTCTACTAACGTTACTATACGTTACTATAATTATTTACTTTAGAGAGGCGAAACATTTATTTTGTAGTGTCTGTGTAAGTGTCAATTATTATAAGTATTTATTTATAATTATTTTTTACATATTTAATCCAACCGGAACGTACTTTGTTTAAATGAAACTGAATCCGTTGAACCAGTTCAAATCAATCCGAATGATTCATGAATCGTCGCGAACTCGCTCCGAGCTATCAAATTGAACTCTGTGAACGCCTATCGCGATCAAACTCATCAGGATAAAAACAAAAACTTCTGGACTGGCAATAACAGGTATTTTAAATCTATTATGACTGAAATATATCGTAACCGTAATTGCTTATTGAGGTAGTTTAACAGCATTATCGTCATCGTTCCAGTTGAATCGGTTCTTTAAATGAACTGTTCAAAAGAACCGAAACGCGGGAATGAGTCATAATACTGTAAACTATACGTACAAAGCTGCAACACTAGATGGCGTAAACGGACAACATTAATTATTTACTAATGTTATCTGCACTTTACCCTCAATATAAAGGAATCCATTATCATTTGACAACAACACGGATGTTATATAACTGTAAAAGTATTTATAGAGTGAACCACAACATGACAAGCGTCAGAATCACCAAAATAAATACACCATTTGAGCACTTCAAATGAAAGCTTTAATTAGAAATAGTTATATACACACTTTAGAATTAAATTAAACTTTATACAAATATTAAAATACTATCTTCACACCCACAGCAATGTACAGAGGAAAACCAAAAGAAGTGTAATGGGGGACGGGGCGCTGGGTGGATGAGTCAACTTAAATTACATTTGCAGAAAAACACCGTACAACAGTGTTTCACACACATTCTAGATTTCCTTTTTTACTTGCGTCCTTTGTTTTTAAATTTAAAAACATCATTTGAATCAAACTGATAAACAAGAGGAAAAAAAACCCCCTCATATTTTATGTTCACTGAAAAAAAAAAAAAGCTTCTGAGGGAGTACGGGTGGACAATCTTATGTCACATCCTCCAAAGGAGTAAAACCCTATGTCTGAAAAAAACAAGACAATGTTTAATGCATAGAAATGAAAAAGTAAGGCCATAAGGAAACTGAAGACAAATTACCATAAAGCCAGCGAGATGGAAGAAACACATGATTACAAAGTGAGAAATGTATGAAATGTACAAGTTTTAAGGCAGCAGTAATATTTTGCCTTCAGTTTGCATGAAAAAAAAAATAAAAAATGTAAATCAAATTTACAAAAACAAGCCAGGAACACAAAACTGAGGATGTGCAGATAGGCAAACTGCCCTCTCTCTCTCCAAAGTCAGACACATAAAAATATATATATTTAATGCGTGATGACAAATTCTCAGAATTCTGAGTCAACCACAGGGGATATACACATAAGGTGGCAATGAGACAGGACATAAAACGAAAACGCAAACAAAAGATTCATTGTTTTTTTTTTAAATGTCCGTTAGCCAAAAGAACGCTTTGAGTGAAGAACAAGGCCATTATCTGGAGCTTTCATACAAATTTATATATAGAATTGAATATAATATAATAGAAAAACGGGAGTTCATACAGTGCATTAACACAATGCACAACATTTTTTGACATCTGATTCATTCTCATTACAAATACCATTTTGATAGCACATGGCTGAATGAATTTATTAAGAAAACCTAATAAAGAAAACTCCTATCATTGATAGTCATTGTTAAAATGTTAGCCACGAAGCTGGCTTCACAACCCAAACACAATACACGTGGTTTAATTTTCATTCATTAAAAGTGAATTAAACTTGCTCAAATCCGAATAAGGTCAAAGCCCTTAAGGTATAGCCCAGTAATGAACTTAGTCAACACCCAAAAAATGTCCTCTTGAAGAAAGAACATACAAGTGATTAAAAAAAAATGTTTACTTAAATCTTTTTTTTTTTACTTGTGCGTGCAACACATAAACATGAGAGAGATATACTTGCTTTACAAAGAAAGAGTGAGAATAGTAATCTCACGGCAAAGTATCTCTCCCTCACTTTGGACAAACAGACAAGGAACATCCATTCTAGTTAAATAACATCTCAATTAGAAAATGGAGGTATTGAAAATGTTTCCTATTTTGGGGAAAAGAAGCCTAGACGATACTTCAGCCCTCTTTGAATCACAACGGCCGCAGTCAAACCGGCATCAGAAACGCACACATACACCCAGACGCAGAGCACAGCACAGGTACGTCTTGACAAATAAAAAGGCAAGCATGTCTTTGAATACAGTACAATGAACGTCAGTTCAACCCTGCGTCTCGCACAAGGAGATGGTGGAGATGGTGCTATGCGTCATGCTTCGGTGGTGCCGTGCTCCTGTGTGTACGCGTGTAGAACGAAACAGAAAAAAGAAATTGCACAGAACATGCAGCATCAAAGAGAAAAGGGCCTGGCTTAGCAAATCCTTGCTGAACTCTCCCCTTCGCAAGAGGTCACAGTCATTGACGGAGCAGAGGTCCAGAACGTAATCTGAATGCATTCATTTGTAATTAGTGAATCCTTGCCGTGACGAGGTAAGCCTGTGAGTGCAACTGATCATTAGCGCACCTGCGATGTGTTAAACTCGAGCATTGGCGTATCCCTTAGAGGGGTCATCCGGTCGAAGGTTCTTCCTGTGAAGAGAGTTGCCGGATTCCTCAGGGGGGCCACGCAGCTTGGGAACCCCAGGAGCGGGCGATTTGTTTGCAGAGGGACAGCTGTCGGATCCTATTTACTGCTGCATTCTGACGGGTGGCTGTGGGGTACGTGTTTGGTGAGAAGCTTTAGGGGTTACAGTGCTGGCCATTGATGACAGAGAGAGGGGTGACTGCACACACTCAGGCTTCTTTAAGCAATGGAATATCTAGAGAAAAGACATGACGAAATGTGATGTTAGGCACAGAAATTAGTATTTTAATACATCATTAAAAAAAAAAAAAAAAAAAAAATCTAGTTTTACTTTACAAATACAATAACTTGAATAGAACTCTTGTATAATGAGTGTTTTTCAATACAAATTCAATTTTAAATCGTATATGGAAGTTCACATGTTTATAAAAAAACATGCATAATTGTTCTTTTTTTATGATAAGGTAAGATATTGTGTGGTGGGACAGATTATTATTCATTACATATGATTCCTTGTCATAATCATAATGTTAAAATGTAAACAGAAATATTTGTACTTGAATATATATATATATAACCCTTAAATACTTAATATGCATTTGCCACATGTTTCAATACTGTAGTAAAAAATTATCAATCATGGACACTTAAAGTGACCTCTAGATTTGCGTATGAACTCACCATCGCCATAGTCTTCGGCAGAGGTGACTGAAAGCAAGCTGTGCTGATCGCTGCTCTCGCTGCTCTGCCTGCGGTGGAGCGGCGCAGCAGCACCAGGCTGCTCAGCAGCCCAGGAAGGAGAGGATGAGGAGGATGGAGAGGAGGAAGAGGGCACCTGGTGAACCAATACAGTCTCTGCGTGACACGAGGACGCAGCCGTCGAGGTGGAGGGAAAACTGTAACTCGCCTGAGCCTGTTCGAGAGGTTCGTTCAAACCCTCGGCCTGAGGGCCCTCTGAAAGCACGATCTGAACCCGGGACTCAGGAGGGGGCACAGAACTGCCGCCTGCCCCATACACTGCCTCTTCGTAGGACGGCAGCGAGACCTGAACACCCTCCACCATGATGGAGGTGGGCTGTCCTGACACACCCTGCTCCCGGCTGCTTCGAAACAGAGAAGGACAGATATGGGAATAAAAATAAAGCTATCAAATCCTGACCTGCCTGATCTGCGGCTTACATCACAGTGAGCTGATTACGCAACGGCAAATTACTGGAACAACAGCGCTTGTAGGGGAGATGCCATATTTGTCCATGTCTAAGAGTTGGAATTACGATCGACTTTAAATCTGTAGTTAGTACATTTACGTTCTCAGAAGATTCACATACAGCGGTGCCAAAGGACACTTGTGTCACATGTCAAAAATGATTTACCTTTGCACTATACAATAAAATACTAAGCCGATTGCAAGTTAAAATTTTTCATAATGTTTAAAATTATAAAAAATATATTGTTTGAAATGTTGGAGACTTTCTGGTTGCCAGCTATTAGTAGAACTTTAGTAATATTTCATATATGCATTAGGTTTGCATAGGTGAAAATACAAGACTTTGTTCAAAAACAAATGTAATAACCCCAACAATAGTATAAATGATGATAAACATCAGACATTAAATTTCCCTTAAATATATTTGGACTTCTATTATTGTTTATTTTTCTCCAGAATCCTTCTTATAACCATAAAATAGTCACAATTTCCATTCTCTCACTTCTCTTTGGAAATGATTAGGCCTTTTTTTTTGCTGCTGTTCCTTTAAGAACTATGCATACTTCCTCTTTGTGAGAAAGCAACCGTTTTTTGAAGAAGCTATGCTCAGCAAGAATGAGACAGGGCCTCACCGGCTGTGGTGGAAGGACTTGAGTTTGGGTTGAAGCAAAACAAACAGCACCACCAGCAGCAGGATGAGGGCCACAGAGCTGGCCGTGGTGGCCACAATCGACAGAGCCGGCATTGGCAGTGGGGACTGCTGCTCCTCTCCTGGAAGAGAAGCACTTTGTTTGATTAAGTGTGCAAAGCCAAAGAACAAAAAAAGGTTTGTGGAGCTATAATATAAAAAAGGCAACTTAAACCAGCCTAAGGAGGTCAGCTGGACTACCAACTGTTTAAACCTTGCCTGTTATGATGGTTTTAGAAAGGGTAATTTTAGCAGGTCATGCTGGGAAACCAGTTGGCCAAAAAGCTAAAAACAAAAAAACTTTACCTGGTTTAGTTTTTTAGTAGGGATAACTTTTAAAAGGGCTAATAAAAATATATCCAAACGATAACATTTTAACTTGCATCCTAAGTTAACAAAACACTTAAATATGATTGTTTAAAAAAAACCATGATGCTTAAAATGCTGCTTTCTGGGAACTACATCTTCTAATCTGTTCTTAACTCACTTGAACAGTTCTTTATCTTCATTACATGCGTACAGAATGATTTTCTGTTCTTAAAGTCTATCAATAAGAAGGAAAACTATCCCTATGTGACAAGACGGCAGAATTTCTTAAAGGTGGAGCTTTTGAATCAAGATCGTGCTGCAGTGTGACGTACCTTGAACAGGGTGACAGCTGATCTGCATGGGCGTCTTCCACTCTCCATTGTCACAGGTTCGGAATTGGTATCCTCCTTTCAAAATGTATCCCTCATCACAGAAGTACTCAATCACGGTGCCCTGGGTCAGTCTGTGGCACGGTGAGGGGTGGCAGTTAAACCCTCCGTTCTCTGGCTCGCTCGGTGGTTGACAAACTGTTGAGAAATAAACTTTTGAGCGTGTGCGGTTAAAAGGAACCGATGTGTTCACAGTGAAGTGAACCTTAATCTTTCGACATGATGTAACCAGCATTAGCTGAAAGCAGAAAGAGGGTTGAATTGAACATACTATCATTTTTGACACAGCGAGGCGGATCCGAGGACCAGTGGCCTGAGACGGTGCAGGTGATGGTGCTGTAGCCATCCAGCATGTATCCTGGATCACAGCTGTATTGTAGCAGCGTGCCAACAAAGAAGGAGCCACGATTTGTTTCTGTCAGGTTCCCACGGCCATGAGGCACAACTGAGGGTCTGGGACAACCTACAGGAGCAGAAAGAGCAGAGCAAAAAAAACTCATCAAGCTCTAAAAAAACAAAACAAAAAAAAGCTAACCAGTTCAAATTTCCCTTGGGGCCTGTTACTGTTATAATGTACTTTAATACAACTCTGAAAAAAAAAAAAAAAAAAGAGTTGTTTAATAATGATAAAAGCAGCATACCGACTTTAAATGTAGGACAACAAATCTAACCCGAGATCGTGATGATTTTTAAATGGAAGTCAATTGAAAAGCACATGGATGACAGTGTTCAAAATGCCCAATAATAGATGTAGCAATGCATAAAGCACAGTTTTTAAACCAATCAGCTCACCGTTAGACATTGCAGCAAATTTGCAAAACAAGAAAAATAAAGGAGAAAAACTCCAGATGGTGGGGATTTCTACTTAAATGACTGGATTTTGCTTTTGATCTTTCAACGAACAGCAGTAATTGGGAATGCACCAAGGCTGGTTCAAAATGTTTTGAAGTATGACTTCTTAAAAAAACAAAAATACGCTTTCACGGTTGATCATTTCTGTCACTGCAAATGCCCTAAAATGTATTTGCACTAATGCTAAAACTCATTATGTGTCAAAGAGGCAACAGAAGCAGATCTTATTCTCACATTGCTGTCTGGTATTATATTACTCTTTAAGTTAACAAAAACTTCACCCAGATCACACACACACACACACACACACAATGTCCAGCCTTCAGACGGATAACAGTATACAACATTTCTGCCCTCAGGTTTAATGGTAAAAAGCCAGTGGTGTCTCTTTCCTCTCTCATATTCCCCTCCTTTCTCACATCCAAAAAAAAACAACAACAAAAACATCCAACACATTTCCTGATCCCCTGAGCCAGTGCTTCATTTACACAATAGATCATGTGAAACACGTAAACAGGTCCATTACCTCATTACATTTATCCAGCAGAGAGAAAGAAAACAACTCAAACAAACAGGGTCTGTTTGGACGGACCCCCTCGATCACTGTGTTCTCTAATCTGAGCTTTTGACATGCTCTTAAGCTGCGATCAGCCGATTATAGACTCAGAGGATGGACATACAGCTCCATCTCTTCTGTTTTGACACCAGACAAACAGGGATATGAACCACAGATGCAGAGCTTCACAAACCATTGTATCAGCATCTGTAAGCAGTTGGTCTACGATCTGTATTTTAATGCACTTTTTAAAACGGAAATTAAATTCTGATTCTGAGTGGATAAGCCATGAGATGGCAATAAAAATGAAAATTATAAACCTCACCTACTTTGTTTCACCTTAGGTTTAAATGAAACTTGATCATGAGACTGTTCTTTTCCTGGTCGTCATTTCATTGTTAGTTCATGCGTCACTGAAAGGTAGGATCAATCAGAAAAATGAAAGATTTGCGGAAGAACATTTATTAATAACTGCTGCTCAGACCTGCCATGACAAGTTGGACTGGGCCTTCAAAACATCTATTACTGATTGTACACTTGACAATAGATACCTATCTTAGGAGTACCACATGGGACGGGTTATGTGTCAGAAAACATATCGTCCAAAAATATGTACTAAGGTTCCGACTGAAATTCCAATTAACCTGTTTGGCTGGCAGAAGGTTGTGAAACTAGGTTAATTTAGTCGAACTTGAACAGCAGATCAAATTTACCGCAAACAATTTCCTAACGTGTCCTTAACTGGATCCCTGACCTGCTCTACTTAACATCAATAATCTGAATTAAATACGACTCGTTTGGATAATGAGAGGTTTGGAGAGAGATCGCGACAATGAAACAAAATGTCACACACATGGTCTTGTACAGCCTCCACACTCCAACTGCCCACAATGCAGCACCCAGAATGAAGAAGAAGAAGAAGAAAAAAAAAAAAAAAGGGATTTACAGCGGAATGAAATTCTAATTATCCTTCATTACAAATGGCTGTGGTCTAAAGCAGATCACATTACTGACCACTGCAGTGCGCAGCTGCTCGTTGAGACCAAACCCCAGCGGCCCAGCCGTGGATTAGACTCTACTGTCTCAAAAAAATCCTCCCTTGTAAATATGTTTTTGTTGGAGATCTCCTTATTACACGGGATGATGCGTTTTTCCATCTCCATTGTTTTTCCCTTATCTCTCCTAATTCAAATCCCTGAGATTGTAAGCAAGCTGTCAGAAAATGTCAGAAGGCGGATTTGTTCCTCTTTACCATTTATGGAATTTGTAGAAATGAAGGAGGGTACATGTGGGCACATCTCTCATGAATATAAAATCTGAGTTAGGAATGGGCTGTATAACCAAAATCTTAAATTGCAGTATGATTAATCACAATAAACATATATAATGACTTATGTTTATTGGAAATGCAGCCCCAAATATACCATAACCAAGTCTATTTGGTCTATAACTCTATTTCTCATCCTCAAGTGGCTTGATTAGTATCTCATTTGAAAATGAGCAAGTCTGGTGTCAGCTTTCATTTATAAAATACTTGTTTTTTTAATTAAGTGAAATAAATATATAAACTGAAACTAAGCTAAAATACATCTCGATGCCAACAAACAATATATATATAGACACATACACATAACATCTTTACAACCTGCCTAAATTTAGCTTGAAAATGTTAATTATGTTAATAAAATATGTATTAAACTTTAAAGGCTGCATTTACTTTATCAAAATTACAATAAAAGCAGTAATATTATGATATGTTATTACAACTTACAATAATTGCTTTGTATTTGAATATTTTTTAAGGCTGAATTTCCAGCAGCCTGTAGAAATCATGCTAACAAGCTCATTTGGTGCTCAAGAAACATTTCTTATTATTATCCATGTTGAAAACAGTTGTCCTGCTTAATATCTTTGTGGAAAGAATTATCTAATGAATAGAATGTATAACAAAACAACATTTATTTGAACTAAAAATACTCTGTACCAGGGCTGCACGATATTGGGAAAAATGACATTGCGATATATTTTTTTCCAGCGATATATATTGCGATGTGAACAAATTAGGTATGCTCATTTTAACCGTTAACCGACCGATTTGAAGTTTAACCGATTAATACAATCAGTTAAACGGTTTGAAAGGTCATTTTATTTATTCATTTATTTATTTCAGTATTTTACCTACTCATAGCCTATATAAAATTGTGTTGACAAAAAAAATCGCATTTTATTGGCCACATTCACACTGCAGCAGAATACAGTTGTTGAGTACAGGAAGTGACCACTGCGTTCTGTAACGGAACTCACCGGGAAATGTTCAGGACTCGCAACCGCGTTCGCGGAACACACGCGCTGTGTGAGCGGAACAGGAACGCGCGCTCTGCTGCACAAACGCGCTTCTAGTGGTTGTTACGTGTTTTAACGTGTGTTTTGGGTAACTTCTAATGATGGAGAAATGAGCTGCGTGTCATCTGAAAGTGTTATTAGATCTCGTCAGTTTTGTGTTCTGCACGCGATTCATATGCTCCGCTTTCCGCGCAAAGCTGCTGTCGGTTAATGAAGGTTTGATGAAAGAACTCGCGCCTCGATTGGACTCCTGTCATGTCAGAAAGAGGTAAGACTTAGTTTTGTGGACGTTGTCATCTTTGATATTAATATTACTATTTTTAACAGGTCACAGGCACTTATCCTTTGAATTCAATTCTCATTTAAAATAATGTTGTCAGTTAACCGGTTAACCGAAATGAGCATCCCTAGAACAAATTTATTTATGTTCATCAGCATCATCCTTTTTGTACAGAAGAATTAGGGCGGCACGATAATCATCGCACGATATGTATTGCGCATCTTGTCAGTAAAGCCGGTTCTGTAATCAGCGGTAAATTCCATCAGGTGCGTGAATTCACTACCCAGAGCTGTTGTTAACTGTCGAGCAGCGCAAAATCACGCTGATAATGAATGAACCCGAACTTGCACGGCTCGTCAGTGAAAAACAGCTCTGGGTAGTGAATGAGGAAAACATATTGTGCGATGATTATCGTGCAGCCCTATCCAAAATACTTCCATATGACCGACGTTGCATTTGTTTTAATGACCAAATCAAACCATTTCTCCTGTCTCGTGCTCATTTCGCCCTGCGCATCCAGAGACGGCATGCATGAAGTAGGTTAAATATGAGTTAATTACTTTATATTAGACAAACATAGATCCATGAATAGAAATATAGAAAGTACATTTTTAAATCAGACACACACAATGCTTTTTTATTTTGCCCTGCATCGTAACTGCCGCGATGTGACTATCGCGCATGCGTACATCGCGATGACGATGCTGAAACGATGTATCACGCAGCCCTATTCTTTACAATTATAAATGATCGATTTTATGCATCCTTCTTGAATAAAAGAAAAAACAATCTTACTGACGCTGAACAACAACCAATAGACCAAGAATCTATACGGGCCGACACATTTCCTAATGCCCTGCTCTAACCTTATGCAGTGATTCATTTATAATAAATGTTGGTTGATTGAATTCTTAATGCACTTACCACAAAAGCCAGCTTTACTAACCTCCTGAGATATCCACTGGTATCAGCCAACGTGTTTATTGCACTGCAAGTTTGACGTTGTTGACGAAACAAGCGCACCACAGCTGCTGAGATATGAGTCTCAACCGTGACATAACATGTCTTGAATGGTTCTCAAAGGGCTAATAACAGTATGTGGTTTCCTTCTTGTAAGAAAACCCTGCATGAGAGAGAGTAGGCCGCGAGATGCCCGGGTCTCATATTTCTGTATACATAACATGGTTTGCGTGACATGTGTCCTGCTGCCGGCTATGTGTGTGTGCATGTATGCGTTTACTCCATCCACATATGTTTTGAGGTGGACTCAAAGGGTTACAGGGAAACGCAGCAGGGGCGTAGCATATCTGTGATGGGAAAGCTGACTGTGAGAGATAAAGCGCGCAGCAAACAGGCGCTCACGGCCGAGCAGGAAGCGGTGTTAGGAAAGTGAGTTTCAGCGAAAGGGGTGTCATTCCTGCAGGGACAGAGGAGAGGAATGAGTTTCCACACGCACGTCTCATAACACAGAAAAAAAAACGCACAGCAGAGCAAAACGAGCCCTGACAAGACATCCTCTAAGAGACTCTCCCTAGATAAAAGACTGATCCATTCGAAATTCATTCACCAAATGATTAACGATTATTGACTCAAAACACACATTGACCGAAATATTAATAACCATTTCTCAGAACCACCATTTTAATACTGATAAAATATTTAATTTAAATGAATTTAAATATTTTTACAGATACACATGTAATGTATAATTAGGGATGCAATGAAATACAGCCAATATTTTTAAAAGCCTATAATTTTAAATAGCTGATATTAAACCGTGATATTATTTTGCAAAAAATAAATAAATAAAATTATAATTTTAACCATTTTATCACAGTGCAGTATAAAAAAGAAACATTACTTCTGAGATTTTTTAAAGATTACATTTAATAGTGTTATAAAATTGGGATTTTTAAAGATCAACATTAAATAAGCATTAGCAGACTGCAAAAAAAATCCTTATGTAAAAATAGAGGAAATTTGCAAGAACAATTAAATATCCAATATGAATTTTTTTTTTTTTATTAATACAAAATGTCTTATATCAAACCATAACCAATACCGTACTATATATCTTGCTAAAATAACAGTACAATACAATTAATAAAAGTAAAAAAAAGTATATCAATTACAGCCATTCAATATCACCCACAATTTCTACATCTATTCATCCCCAATACATTTAGACTCCGTCCACACAAAGCCGGTGCGTTCCCTATCCGATAATTTTTTTTCCTCGTTCCAAAAAAAAATTGCGTAAACACGAAACCACTGAAAACAGTGTAGTATATATGCCAGACCAGTATGGGGCGCTGTAATTGTGCCATAGAGATACACTATAAACGGAGAAGAACGCTGCGTCCGAATTCGCATACTGCTTAAGTAGGTACTACATTTAAAACCGAACGTACTACCCAACCGTTAAAACAGTACGTTCTATATAGTATGAATGTGGGTAGTATGAATGGAACTCGGATGTACTTCATCCGCCATATTGATGTTGTCACGTGTCATGCGTCGTCACAACGGCGCGACAATTTAAACTTTCAATAAGTCATCAGTTTATTAAGATTGTGTTAAACAAGTGTCATTTAATCACAATAAACAACGTTTTCTTCCTGAGGTGATTACACTTAAAATGAGCCGCGTCGGCATTTTCCGCCATTTTTTTAATATGACTCCTCTCCCAGAGCCTTATGGGATAGAAAAGTGTTCATGGTGTGCCTACTATAGAATTTGGCCGAAAGCAGTAGGTCATCCGGGTACTTCTCGCCTACTGAATTTCGGATACTATGAATTCGGACATACTACTCGCCTCGCATACTGTTTTTCACGTACTATATAGTAGGGAAGTAAGCGATTTCGGACGCAGCGGAAGACTTTGAGCATGCGCATAACGAACATGAAGAAGAAGATGAAGTTGGCGACTGACGCAGCCGACACGTGATTTGATGACATCATCGTTTCACAAAATATACGGATTGGCTGTACACACGAAACCGCAAGAGTGTCGTTTTCAGATTCATCCACTTTGGGACCCGGTTTCAGTCTTCTAAAACGCCGGATCCGTGTGGACGAAACGCCAATACGATAAAAAATGTATACGTATACAGCGAAACGTGTTTCCGTGTGGACAGGCCCTTAGTGTCTTTTTGTTTGGTAGCACCCATCATACCCTGAGAGCCGTTAGACACGAACAGCAGTGGGGCCTCAAATAAGGCCCTTCTTCTCCAAGAGAACAAAAGCATTAACCGAAGCTCCACGTGTTGTTTATTACGCCCTTTTACAGCCCGAGGTCAGCAGCTGACTAATTTAAGCAGCTCGTCCTTCTGAACCAAATCGACTGGGAGGGAAAACCGAGAGACACAATCTGACAGAGGAAGACTGTATTGTTCTTTTAGTCTTTGTCACAGAGAAAAGTGGCAGATGGGTGTTTGCACCCTTCTGAATCTATGCGGACAGCTGTGAGGCACAAGCAACTCCTCTTCTGTGTTCAAAAAGGGAAACAAGGAAGAGATAGAAAGCAAGAGGGGGGACCCGGCGCCCCTGCTGTGTCTGCTTTCAGCGGATGGCTGTAGACACAGCGCTCTTGTGTTCGGGATCTGCTGCGTCTTGGCTCACCCACTCCAGGAATGCACTCGGCCCCACAGCTAATGACAGACTGGAGTCTCTGTGGTGCACACAAGCAGTCGGAGCAAAAGCTGCTGCCAGTCAGCCGCCTGGATGCTTGGCCAGCAGCTGTACTCAGAGGTGCTGACATCCATTGTGCTGGGTAATGGCTACTAGAACACGAGTGCGAAAAGAGCATCTGTTTAAACGTGACTGGACGACTTGGGGTCGACGGTGAATGGCGATCAAACTGGGTCCGCTCAGACAGATGGTGCAGCGAGTTGTTGTTTAGAAGCAAGCCTGAGAGGGCTTTTTTTGTTGGCAATGTTGAGGAAAAAAGGGTGGAGTGTTGTTTTCTCAGACGGATCTATGTAAATAGTTTCGCTTTTCTAATCTCACGCCAGTGGCAGAATTCGGTCACATCATGAGCCAAACCACCAAGGAATCGGTTCTTCAACATGCAAAATACTGGTTGCAGCAATCTCATCAAACTTCCTTAAAATTACTTAAAATTATAAAAATCCACATAATGTTGCAATGTCTGATTCACAAACAAATCATTCCTTTGAACCAGATCAACCCTATTCACTGAAGAGATCCAACTAAACAGAATGATTTGTCCATGAACCAGATGCCAGATGACCAGGGTTTTTTTTACTGAGAAACAACTTAATTTGGATCTAGTTATCAGACTTTTTATTAAATATTCACCATATTTTTAATGTGTGAACAGGTGGAGCCTGTGGGCACTATACACTTCCAGCTATTTTAGCTCTATCAAAAACCCTCTATGCTGGCAAACTGGTATTTGTTTGTCATATTTCAATTCATTAACACAATTACTGTTAACTACACTTTTATTTTTTGCTGCCGCTTTTGTAACGCTTGAAAGCTTTGTTCTTTGTAATTACATGGAAAAAAGCCCAGTACAATCTTCAGAACTTCTCAGTCTTTTCTAAAATGTATACTCCACGTTTATGTGCATTCGTATACTCTACAAACCCTATGTGCTGCATACTCCTTATACAAATGTATAGTCTATTTACATGTCTACTGAGAAAGAACATAAGCTAATCCTCAACTGAGGAACAGTCTGTCTGTTAGTCATATATTTCTCCATACTTCCTCACAATGACTTGATGTCTCATATAGCTATAAAAGGCAAGATGTGGGTTTTATATCAATTGACAAAAGACTAGAGTTACAAGATGAGAATGGGTTTTTTTAAGGCCCTGTGGGCTAAACTATGTAATTTCCCTGATGAATGTGCATGAAGCTACCAACAAGTGAGCATGTAAGTAAACAGATCAAAGACCGAGTAAGCCTTATTCACAATTTGTTTAATCTCTTTCTACTCACGATATACCAGACATTAACCATTAACTCAGTCGTGCTATCGTCTTTGACAAGGGTGTGGAGAGACACAGGGTAAATACGAAATACTTTGTTCCTTTCAAGAAGTATAATAGAATGTAAAAAAAAACTAGATGTATTATCAAACATGACACAAACGGCACCATCAGCTCTTACTAGTTCTTTTCATAGTGGCGCAAGGAGACTTAGCTAGCCAATACTAATCGGCCGTGAGAATGGCTTCACAAGCAGCCTTCTGAATTTTAAACATCACACCCTATGTGCCATGCACACAACTGAAGGCCACAAAATTGCAAGTCCTCATCAAGCTTTTGAAACACTGTAATTTTCCACAAAGAAAACAAATAACATAAGCCCCGTGATTCATATAATTCACTTAGCATAAGGAAAACAGCAACTCAAATGCTTTGAAACCCGCACCCTCTAAAACGTTGCTGCTTGTTTACAATATTAGAAATCAAGCATAAAGATAAACAAAAAAATTAGTGGTTGCAGCCGCTAATGCAATGTATAGATGTCTGGTAGTCTGGAGAGCTTTAGCGAGCCATTTCCCACTCTGGGTTTCAATCCAGAGAGACACTGGCCAACATATTACAGCAGAAAACTAAGTTAAAGAGCCTGAAGAACTACCGTACGAAACCTTGAGAGGGAAAAAACACATCGCTCAGTCTTGTTTAGAGAAGGAAAGGCATCTGTTTCACACGGATTTTCCAAAGACGAAGAATCAGGTCTGTGTTGTAACTTGTTTAAAAGTTGCATTATAATGTAACAGAACCAAAACTTGGGGAATGGAATGCTTATATTTTCAGTTCAGTGCAATTCACAGTTCTCATTTTAGTCATTCAATGTGCCTCAAACTAACATCACTTTTACAAGAAAATTTACCATCATAATAATAAGCACAAGAGCTAATTTGCAAACATCTCTCAAACCCACACAAACCACTTCCTGAAGCAAAACAATACTTCTACACTACCGTTTAAAAGAAATTAGCACTTGGATGCAATTAATAGCTAAAATAAACGGCAAGGCATTTATAATGTAAAATATTTCTATTTCAAATAAATGTTGTTGCTTTAAACTCTCTATTTATCGAAGAAAATGTATTCTTTATAAAAAGATTGTTTCCACGAAAGTAACAAGCAGCACAAATGTTTTTTTATGGATTTAATAAATGCAGCCTTAAGGGACTTTCAAAATCGGTTTAATATTTTACTGACCCCAAACCTTTGAACAAGCCAAGTGATACATTTAATGGTTTAAGCATGCACACCAAAGCACCTGAAAAGAATCAATCCCCATTAAATCATTTGTGCTGGAAAATTACAATCATTTCTGCATTTTTGGTTATTCACACAATGCCTATTTGTCTACGCTAGCACCTCTTCCAATGTCATAATGATTTGATTTCAGTCTTCGCAGAGGTGACAATTAACACTAGGTAACATATGGAAGTGTAAAGTGACAAATCAGAGTAAAAAAATGAGTAACATGGGAAATTCCTGTAGTTTGCAATGTGCCTAGTGCTAAAAACAGAGCGACTTCAGCTGTGTGCCTTCAGGGAGCTGCTTTTCATTCTCACGATCTGAAATAATGTGGGCCGAGTCGAGCTCCTGAAACCCTAAGATCAGCCTCTGAGCACAGTACTTTTTTTTTTTGCCTTCCTGTGCTACTTCCTTTAGTTTGTTTGTTATTAACTAGGCCTATACATGTTGTAAATGAAACAATGCAATAGCAGAGCTTTTTAAAAAGATCTTTGCATCTCCAAGCTTTGTAGATGTTGAAATGTTGCACAATCACGATCTAGGTGCCTTGTTATAAGCGCAGTGAATGTTCTAATATGATTCCTTCATGTTCTGCAACATTCCAGACCAGTACAGATCACGACTTCAAATGATGGGTCGATGTCATTCATGCATTTATGCCCGCTAAAGCCCTGCTTAGAGAGTAGGATCTGACTTGTACAGAATTGGAAATCACAATCAGTTTTTACCCTTGTTTAACCTTTTTACCCACTCGTTTAGCTAATGGTGTAAAATTGTGGCAAAAAGAGGAGTTTATTTTTATTACTGTTCATTTAGATTTTTTTGTTGCTGTTAGTGGCACATAAATTACAGAGTTTTCATTTAAGAATGCTCAGGAGATAGACGGAAAGAAAAAGGTTGCCTGGGTGGATGCGCAGAAAAAAACTGCCAAAATACGGCTCAGTATCCTCAACAGACTTTCAACGCATGACCTTGAAAAATCATCCCTTCTGTCCGCTGCTCAGTCTGTGGGAGGACTAAACATGTAGCATTCAGCCGGTGCACTAGATTCAAGCCAAACATGTGTGAGCAGGCATACATCCATGCATACACACACACACACGCATTACTTGGGATCACTTGGGACACTTTTGTCCCTGGCTCGAATCTGTGGTGCTGAATCAATATGAGAATGTGGCCGCTTGGGATCAATGGTCCAGCCCAACCCCACCATCCCTCCATCTCTACCATTTATTCTCCAAGCGCAATGCTCTCAGTGACTCACTCATTACATAAGGCAAGAGACACTCATTTGCCTGTTGAGCAGCGTTCACGTGTTGTTAAGGGGAAATAGTGCAGATGCCGTGTGGTTTTGGGAACGGAGAGTTAAGTGCCATTCAGGCTGGATTAATTTTCCAAATGAAGTTTAAGTTCAAATTAAAAAAAAAGTTTTCATTTCAAGTAACAGTTCGGATGGGGTTGGGAGCACCACCCCTGCCCATATATTAAATTATTTTTTAATAATTAGGGGGCTTTCACATTGGAACAATTGGCAAAAGTACCATCTTTTTATTCATACCACAGCAACTAGGAACTGCTTTATTTCTAGGAACTCCATGTGGGGGAACTAAATTAGTCTTGAGCAGCCAGACCATCAGAACGATGACAGAAGGTCTGGGAATCTTTAGCTGATTTGAATGGCCAAAACGTTTTGTTTTATGCCACGTCAATTTTAGGGGTGTGAAAATGTCACCATATTAACATACTAACTCTTGCACATATTTTAAAGAACCTATGCTGTGAACATAGTTCACATACTTTTGAAAACCCAACGTTTAGTTGATCCCGATAAGCACGGAATGTCACAGATGTTAACATGATGGCTTTTTTCTTCCATGAGGGAGCTTGGCGTCAGGGCATATTTATTTTCCGGGTGGAATGTTAAAGAATGCAACATGCACGTATTTCAACCAATCTCCGTTAAACACAAAACCTACGTTTGCAAATGCTACAAATAAAGACATCACTGTTGGTTGCTTCAGAGTTTCCACTGTCGGTGCTAATACAACCAAGAAAACGGCCCGAGAGGGGGAAACTGGTTCTCTAGGAACTACCCTACTGGCTACTTCAAACTTCAAATTTTATTCACAATTTTCCTATGTGGTATGGAAAATTCATGCATTAGATATCCATATCTTTGAAGGTACTGTACCAAAGTCAGAATTTCCAGCACTGTAGCAAATACTACCTATAAATTTGGTATATTTATAACATTATGTATACAAATAAGACTACAGCGGCCATTTTTAATCATCTGTGATCTGACTCTTCAAGTACCAACCGTTATTTTACCCAGGAAGTTGGCTGAAAGGTCTACAAACACAAAATGCTGAACAGCAAATTCACCTGTCCTTCTCAGATAGAGCTGAATAGGGCTAAAGAACAACTTGAGCTTACACACACACACACAAGCGCCCAAGTGACTAAGGTCACACATACACATCTCAATCTTTTAAACAGCACTTCAACTGCCTGTCAACATGGACATCTGTTTTTGTTCTCAAGCTAAATCTGCCATGCAAAGCAAGATATTGAGCTATATTAGTGAGGGAGACACTGGATGAGACTCGCACAGAAAGGGGCAACAGACGTACACACACATATCCTCAGTGACAGAGAGAGTGTGAGAGAGAAAGCCCATCCCCCACTAACACCTCCCAGATGCTTGACTGAAAACAAAGAAATGATTCTGATTTTATTCCATCCGGAAGCTCAAGTCCAACGGTTATTTCTGATATCAGCGCACAAACAAAAGAACATAAACCTTTGTCTTTGACATCAAGAATCATAAATGCCAACAGACAAAAACCAACCCACTATAAACCATCTGTGACTCAGAATTATGCAGAAACCAAATTCAACATAATTCACTGAAAAAAAAACCCCAACAACAACAAAAAACAATGCTTGACACATCCATTCATGCATGTTACTTCACACATCTCATAATCTAAGGACATTTTACTTCCTACGAAATCAATGAAGCAGTTGTCAGCATCTTAATTATCAGTGCAAGAGTGGATGGAAGTGGAAGGTTGAAGTGTAGGAAGGAATATGGAGGAGGTTTTTGTGAATAATCTCACCTGAAGCTTGGCCTGTGGGGAGCATGCCGAGGAGGAGGAGCAGCAGGGATGTGGTGGCCACCCTGTGAGCGAGCGAGGCTCTTGTCTCACACGCTACCATTCCATTGCACATCTTTCAGCCCTGCTTGTGCAGCAAGAATCCTCTCCGGCTGAACCTAGCGACAGAAACACACTTATGACTACTCAGTAGTTAGCATATTAAAACAATATAAATATTATTTGCCTTACAAGAAAAGCATTTTACATAAAATAAATTTATAATAAAAAATATTATATATATATATATGCTTTTTTTTCCAAACCGCTCTACAAAAGCAACAGTTTTTTCACATGTGGCTAATTTTGTATGCATTTCTTTGCGTCCAAAAGCGTAGGACTCTCAGTTCCTTTTTTAACGCCATGTTATGTTTATGGCCAGAATGAGGTTAAGTCATTTGAAAATAAAACTTAAGATGTTTAATGCTTTCTAAAAATTTAGGCTAAAGACTAACTGCTTTTCTAGAGTATCATCATAGTAGTTTTACAGTCCAGTATTACTGTATTATAATCCAGCAAAACAGGTTTAATTCAAAGTGGATTCTGACAAGATTTGGTAAGTATTGAGTCTCAGTTCCTGAAAAAAAGTATGTTTTAAAACACCACTGTCCTCGAAACTAACACATGGACGATGTCAGAACTGAGTAACCTTGAGGAACTGAATGGCTGCGGGGTATCCATGTGGCATACGAAGCCTATCAGCAAGTGCGACAATGAAAAGCGAGTTAGAATCGCATTTATTTGCACTTAGGGAAAAAAAGAAGTGCGCAGCCATTACACAAATGAGAGCAGGTGCAACTGTGCTGCTAAGCAAGCACAAACCATTTGTCAGTTTTCCTCAAAAACAAGATATTTATGTGTGTGCTAAAGGCAGATTAAGCTCAGAAACATGGGGTGCACGAGTCCCAGGAACAAACAGGATGCTGAAGGTGCAGCTACTGCTCCCACATGAGGCCAATCTGCCACTGCCACCACACCTTTCCCTTCCTCACTCGAGAGAAGCACTAGGGTGTCAAAGGAGCACAAGGAGTGTGACGCACATCCCACTGGCAGAGAAGAGCACGCCTGCTGCCTCATGTACCAAACAGACTGGCGCAGAAGAACATTCTGCAACAAACTGCTCCGTGCCAACACGATCCCAGAGTGGGGAAACTGCAATTCAGTCTGGATTCAGTCAAAGTGACTAAGGTGTTATGCAGATGGCATCCCGAGTAAGCACATCCACTGACATGGCACACAAATCTTCATGCCTGAAAATATTTTCAAATAGAGATAAATGACTGTATTAAAAGCGAATTAAGAACCAAGCCTTTGTAAAGTGTGGATGCAAAGATCTAATAAAAATGATAGCTTTCTTCATCCATGATTGGGTTTGGTATCACGACATCTTTGTTTACAGGTAGAACGCTAAAGAACACAACACGCACGTCTCCCAGAAATTCTGTATAAATCAACCAATGCAACTGACATTGAAATTCTTTAAGTGTTTCCAATTTTGTGTGCTTTATATATTAGACATTAAGCCAATAGGTGTGGCGATCTGAACCTAGACCAGTTATAATTCAAAACACAGATGAAGGAACTTCAATAACTTAAGAGATTTCTGTTCCTTCATCGAAAATCCATTACACACAACTCCAACAGCTGATAAAGAGTCCGTAGAAGAAATCCATGTAAATCAGTTGGTTTAATCCAAGGCTATGTTTTTGTTTGATTTCGAAAAATGTCTTCATTCATAAACTTTTTGAAGCATCAAAGTTTTAAAGGGATGGACTTACAATAGAGAAGAAAAAATATCTTCTATGCGTTTTCAAACATCCTGTTGGTTTTGAACAACGTGAGGGTGAGCACTTTTGCCATTTTTTGGGTGAACTATGCCTTTAAGAGATCTAATCTGTACTTGAAAGCAGTTCTTTACCACGTTGTGGTAAAAAAAGAAGCATTTTTGACCACATTAAAAAGCCATCATCTTATCACACTAGTCACATTTCTTTTACTTAAAGGAGTCATCCAGTGCGGCATGCACTTTTACAAGCAGATTGGACTGAAATGTGTGTTTGGAGTGTGTGTACACAACCATTCTACAATGATAAAGATCCACATGTAGTTTTCTTTTCATTTAATAAAAATAAGTTGCCCCTGTTTTGTTGTTGAATGTATTAATGAACATAGCAGTAGTCATTTACCCTCGACATCTGAGTGACTGAAGACGCAGAGGATTAATGTTATGTTTGGTTCTGAAGGGAAACACGCCCTTGATCGAACGAAATGCGTTTATGTTCGCGCAAATCATTCATGATCCAGCCTCACCTACAGAAGAAGTGAGTATAATGTCTTTTAATGAATCTTTGCAAATCATCTTTCCTAATAATGTGCTAATTAGCAGGTTTCACTATGAATGCGGCTAAAAAAAGATCCTCTGAGAGCACCTCGGAACAGAGGGGCGGGGTCAGCGGATCTCGTGAAGATTTAAAGGGGAAGTGCACAGAACAGCGTGATTTATAAAGAGCTGTTTTTGACAGGGGAAAATTAGCGTTTTTTACACATCTTAGATACATTTTTAAATAAACTATATTACTAACTTTCCTTAAGACCCTAAAGAATCATATTAGCTTGTGGAAAATTGGCTTTGTATGACTCCTTTAAAATGACAAAACAAGCCAGATGCAAAAAGAAACGTGGCACTGCCATTCCTGCTTTATCATACCAGAGCTGCCTTCAGGTTCTAAGGAAAAAGGGTTTGAGCAAGAAAAATGCAAATGCATTTGTCTGTTTTGCAAGAGATGGAAAAGAAAACAACAGTAAGAAAGAAATGCATATCTGGAAATGGTAAGGTTCAATTTGGCACAAAGTGTCCAGGCTGCATGACAGTGAAAAAAAAAAGCATATTATGGCCTACACAGTTCCTTTATCTACACCTTTGCATACAAAAGGCAATGAGGAAGAACTGGTGTCTATAGGGAACCAACAAGAGTTTGTGAAGGGAAGTTGATATCAAGTTGCTATTAATGATATCACATTGAAACAACCTCCTGATCAAGTTTCAACAGGTCAAGCAAACTCAGGTAAAGATGTGCTACTGGGGAAAGACAGTGAATGATGGGGTGCTAGGTTACATACAGTACAAAATCAAGGCAACACACAATGCATGCTGGCTCCTAAACAGAGACACCAGCAAATTACAAAGCAATTACTGGTAGGGAGATGACACTAATCTTGTTTTCACGACAAGAAAGTATATTACCGCCTCACTGCAAAAACGAGCAACACATTTTTATTTAAGAAAAAGAGGCCGTGTATTTGGAAGTGGAGTGTGCTGAGGGACATTATAATGTAGTTATTTCTATGTAAGAGAGAAATAAGCCCCAGTATGTCCGGACTTAAAAGTCACACGCGCCGACACGTGCAACTGTTCCGAGCACAACAAAGAGAACAGAGCGTGTCCTGAAAGTACTGTGAACGCAACGCTGTGGCTTATGAAAACAAACAAAAAGAAAGACGAGTCACTAATGACCACGGTTAGGTTTTCCAAAAGCAACACATTTTGAGGTTGTGCCTAACTTTTCGACCACGAGTTGTTTAAAGTCCTCTTAATCGCCGTGTTTACGGCACAGCGCTTTGAGCGTGCGCGTGCGTGTATGCGTTCGCGCGCGTGTGTGTGTGTTTCGACGTGTTCTTGCAAAACGAATAAATAAACCGGGATCTCTATTACAATCATATGCTGACTGAAACTCTCTAGTTTCATTCACACGCAAGAAACCGGTTGACGCAAGTACAAATACTACAGCGACGATATTTGAGGGTCCGTTGCTGACCGAAATAATACCGAAACGCTATGACAACAATCATACTTGTCTGTACAAATAAAACAAAAGAATCTGTTTGATAAATACACTAAACGTCCATTTACCAGTCTAGTAAAATAAAATGGCAGCCTATGGGTAATACGAAGCTAACGTAACAACAGGCTTTGTCCGCATCGCCGGACTGGCGACTTTTGTAATTGCGTTATGACACGCTAATTAAAAATCACATTTCAACAGGAACCTCTTCCGATAATGATGGGCTGATTCATGTATACAACAAATAATCGTCAGCACCACTGATTAAAAAGACCTTTCTCTATACCCGGAACAGTGCTTTTGATTGGATTAGGATTCATTAGCGAGCTATATGGCTGTAAATATTAAAGTCCTTTAACAACCAATAACTCACCATACTAACGATTTCTATATTTAGGTATACAGACTGAATAATGGCTATTAACATTTATCAGCTTTTGCGATAACCAGTGATTCAGATCCTAAAGACTCAGTTTGGCTAACCGTGCTAGCTCAGCTAACTAACCTTCACACCGCAAATAAAGAGCTCTTACCAGTGAATGCCCTCCTCTTTAAAAATCAGTATCGGGTCACCATGGAGCTGCGTCGAACGGATGGAAATCCCAGGGTTACTGTAAGCGCGGTTTGTGTTGGGATCGAATGTATTCGGGGATTCTGACGGGCCGTTTCGCTCGGATCATCCGTCTATGGAGAAGGGTGAGCGCAGCGGCAGCCAGCGGGGCCAGAGCGGAGTACCTCCCTACTGTAGAAAGAGCTGCGAGCTCCACCAGCGGCCTCGCTCTCACACCGTCTCCATGACGACCGGGCGAACTGTACTCGAAAGGGGCGGGGTTTACGAGGTCTGCTAGTTCATGAGAAATCAGCTTTAACTTGGAAGAGACGGACGCGAGCCAACACAGATGTTGTTTAAACTAGCACGCCGCAATATAAACGAACAGCTACTTCATCGTTTCGCTTAGTCATTTAAACGGAAATACATGTTGTTGTTTTTTTTTGTAACACTTTCCGTAAGTATTCAGTGAGTGTGCATTTTAATGTGGAAGGGAAATGTTATTTGGGCATCACAAATTATTATAAGGACAATTTTGCTCAGTTTCTAAAATAGTTTAATCCCGCTTTTATACAATGAAATCTCGCTGGGTGAGATGAAAAATATCAGTATTGACGATAAATCAGTTGTATTGGAGACATGACTGAAAAAGCCATAATAAAAAGTTATTATGAAAAAGCAATGTAAACTGAAAAAAAATATTGAGAAATACACATAAAATAAGTGTTTTTTTTTTTTGAATATTTGAAATATTTTTTATTTATTGCTCTCATTAGTTAATTGAATTGTTTGTTTGAATGTTTATTTATGTTTGATACTAGGCCCAAAAGAGGAAAACTGGAATTAAAAGCAATGTAAATTCAAGGACATATAATTTTTTGGAGTATTATATGTCCTTATAAACATAAAGGAGAGGTCTAGAGTCTTAATATATATTTATTCTTATTTTTTTTTTACTATATATTTTATATTTTTATTTATTATTTTTATTTTATATTCTATTACATATTTTATTATACAATTGCACTATCCTTGGAGCGAATCTGACCTACATTCCACTGCTTGTTATACTCTGTATAATTTATGTACGTGACAAATAAAAA